>JAWPHD010007425.1:0-129185 GCA_037043455.1 Cyrtodaria siliqua | reverse complement strand
CGTGCAGTAAATACTTGAAATTAACAGATAATATAAAGTCCTGTTGCAATAAAATTAGAGGCACATATTTTAGTTTGGTAAACTCTGGTCTGTTTGACAATGGTCTGCAGCCACTAACATGTAAGAAAATTTACAATGCTGTGGTTCTTCCAAAAGCCCTATATGACAGTGAATGTTGGTATTTTTTGAGTATGAGTGATGTTTTAACATTAGAGAGGTCACATCGACTATGCGTAAAACATATGCAAGGTTTTCATATTAGAACAAGAACAGATGTGGCTTTAAGTTTGCTTAATGGTTTACCAATTGCATCTGAGATAGACCGACGGAAACTTACCTTTCTGGGACAACTGTGTAGGTTACAAAGAGATTGTGCAGTAAAACAGATGTTTTTAATCAGGATAAGCGCATTTACAATTAACAACTGTTTGACAGGTTTTATTCCAGACATATACACTATCCTTAATAGATATGGCCTTACGCATGTCCTGGACGGGTACGTTTCGAATGGTCACTTTCCTAGCAAACTGTGCTTGAAAAAGCTAGTGAATGGTAAAATATATGAAACTATAACCACTGAATTGAACAATAGGCTTGCTGAACCTGAATTTATAAGGTTTTGCTCAATTCATAGTAGCTATAGAGAATCCAATGTATGGTTATATGCTAGAAGTCACCCAACATCTCTCAAATATTGTAAGACTGTTTGTGTGATTATTGCAAATATAACGAGAATAAATGAAAACTGCAAAAGGTGTGATGTAATAACAGACAATGTTGTTGACCATTGCATATGCAATTGCCCATACGTAGCAAATGAAAGAACTAATTTGTGGTTAACAATACAAAACCAATTTGGATTACATGTAAAAGAAACCCTTTCGGCGCTTAACAAAAGCGACGTTGTTAATGTGTTCCTTGGTGCCAACAGTAACATGATTGAAACACTTCTCTCAGATGAAATAGACCGGTTTTATGGTACGATATTTAGGTGCATACATTGGGTGTGGTTAAAATATGTAACAGTGTAAACATAAATTAATTATATAATATGTATGCTTCAGCGCCAGTTCCTGGCACAGATTTGATTTTGCTTGATTTTGCATATATAACTGCCAACATGTACATACGTTCTTGTTTTGTTTGTGTAATTATTTTGTAATTGGTTATCTGTCATTGTTGTTTGTATACTATGTGAATCTCCTATATGGAGGAAATAAAGAATATTATTATTATTATTATTATTACAATATCATGCTGCATTAAGCTGCCACCTATCTTCTTGTAGGGGTCACTTTAGAGGGATTTTACTGTAGCAGTAAGCAGGAATTTTAGTCAAACGCATAATTATGCTATAAATATTGAGGCCCTAAATTTAGCGAAAATGTCCCTAAAAAGGCCCTAAATTTAGGTTTAAAAAGTCTGTATGAACCATGTTACATGTAGTTGTTTTGATCGTTCTTTGTTACTCATATCAGAAATAGTATTATTTATGCTTTCCTGTATACATGTATGACACTGTAAATGAATAAAAAATGTTTAGGGTATTTGTGTATTTGAACTTTTGACCCCTATCCCAAAGTCCCATGGTGACCCTGGAGCAAATTATACTGATATTTCCAAAATCATTACATTTATTGAGAAAAAAAAAATAGATATTTGACCGAATTTACCCCCCCCCCCCCCACATCCAATCCCTTCATAAAAATGTTCATTTCAGACATACCCCCCCCCCCCCCCCCACCCTCACAACCACCCCCCCCCCCTCATCCAATCCCTTCATAAAAATGTTCATTTGAGACATACATGTAATTAAAAAAAAATACACCCTGTTACCCTCCACCCACCACCTCCAACCCCAACCCCAGGAAGATGTTCCGAGGTTTAAATAATAAACCATTTGACATGCTGTTGTCTCCTTAATAGATGACTTTTATACCAATTATGTGCAAAAGTATGAAAAAATGACACCTAATTGAATTATTAGTGTATTTATTCCTGACCCTAATGCATAAAGTTTGTGAGAAAGTGACCTAAACGCAAATGTTGAAGGTAAAAATTATTAAGTTCTCTGCCCTTTGCTTGGAGGGTCAAGATCACATCCACATTTGCTTTGTCACGTTGTGATGTACCATCCAAGATACAACTTTAAACAAAGTTTGAAAAGTGTAGTGCATACAGTTTGCGAGAAAGTGACCTAAATGCAAATGTTGAAGGTACAAATTATTAAGTTATCTGCCCCTTGCTTGGAGGGTCAAGGTCACATCTACATTTGCTTTGTCTTGTTGCAATGTACCACTCAAGATACAACTATAAGCAAAGTTTAAAAAGTCCAGTGCATACACTTTGGTTGTGCGAGGATAATAAATGTAAGAGAAATAGACTTGTAAACACAGCTTACATGCAAACCTTGATGTGGGATGCCGACGCAGGGGTGATTACATAAGCTCTCTTATTCTTCGAATAGTCAAGCTAAAAAAGCAGATGTCCGAGTTCGAATTAATACAAGAGCTGTCGATGAACAACGCAGTTCTACTATTCGATTTTTCAGAGAATAATAAATTATATAGCTAGTATATACCATCAGAAAACAAGGCTAAAACAATGTGGGGTGGAGTTGGGGGCGCAAAATAGCTATGTGTAAGAACTGATCAAAACTACAGAGAAATATGTAAAAAAAATAATATAAAAAAAAATCAAGTTTTGAGTGGGGGTGGGGGTGGGGGTGGGGGAGAGTTGGGTGGTGGGGGAGTGGGGGTGGTGAGGGCAATATATATGTGGAAGAAGCTATGTAGGAATTCACCAAAACAACACAAAAATATGTAAAAAAAATAAGTTAAAAATCAAGTTTTGAGACGGGGAGAGGTGGGGAGGGCAACATATATGTGTCAGAAGCTATGTAAGAATTGACCAAAACAACACAGAAATATGGTAAACAAAAAAAATTATTTCCACTGGGGAAGGGGGGGAGTGGGGCGGGGGGGGGGCAAGATAGCTATGTATACGAATTGACCAAAACAACATAGAAATATGTAGAAAAAAAATCCAGTTTCGAGTGGGGGGTGGGGGAAGGGGATGGGGGGCAACATAGGTATGTGTAAGAATTGACTAAAACAACACAGAAATATGTAAAAAAAAAAAAAGTAAAAAAAAAAAAGAATAAAAAAAGGGAGGGGGGGGTGATCGGGGGCTGGGGGAGGAGGGAGCCCATGAGTGAAGTATGAATAAGATGCATAATGCTAAAAGAAATCCCAAACCAAATTTATAGATATATACATGCTTACATGCATACCTAGATCTGCCTTTATTGCACATTTTATGGGCCATCACAATTAGGGTTCCATGGGAGCCCAGAATTTGCAGAAAACAAAATTACTTACCAAACCCTTTACAACATACTATAAGGAAACCCATTCCAAAATTTAGTTCAGCTAGGACAACAAATGTAAGAGATATAGACCTGTAAACACAGCTTAAGCAGCCCTTACGATAATGCTATAAGGAAGCTAATGGCCAAATTTTGTTGTGCTAGGGTAAGAATTGTAAGAGATATAGACTTGTAAACACAGCTTACACGCAAAATTTGATGTGAAATGGGGCACATTTTATGGGCATAATTTGGGTTCCATGGGAGCCCATGGGTTACAGGAACCAAAATTGCTTATGCAGCTCTTTACAACATACTATAAGGAAACCAATTCCAAAATTTAGTTCAGCTAGGACAAAAAATGCAAGAGATATAGACCTGTAAACACAGCTTACACGAAAAATTGATGTGAAACAGACACATTTTAAGGGCTTGGGTTCCATCGGAGCCCAGGGGTTACAGGAACCAAAATTGCTTATGCAGCCCTTAAAATAATGCTATAAGGAAGCCCATGGCCAAATTTGGTTGTGCTAGGATAAGAAATGTAAGAGATATAGTCTTGTAAACACAGCTTACCACGCAAAACCTTGAGTTGGGACGCCACGTGATTACATAAGCTCTCTTATTCTTCGAATAGTCGAGCTAAAAATCGTTTGATATGTTGTTTATCTTTCATAGACAATTACATATACCACCAAGCTATGTGCAAAAATATGGAAAGAAATACAGTGTAATTGAATTGTTCGTGTAATTGACCTTTATAACCCCCTGAGGGACCCTAGGTGCCATCATCATAAGGTTTCATTTGAAACATAATTACAAAAAAAAAAAAATCCCCCAGATCCACATTCCCACCCCACCCCACCCACCCTGGGCCCCTGGGCAGACGTCTGAGTTCAAAATAATAAAATTGTTTATATGTTGTTTATCTTTCATAGACGATAACATACACCAAGTATGTGCACAACATGGAAAAATGACAGTGTAATTGAATTGTTAGTGTAAGTGATATTTTGACCCCCACCCCAGCCCACCACCACCCGTTCAGGGCTCCTGGGTGTGGAGCCAAAACAAAAATAACACACACACCACCCGGCCACCCACCTGGGCCCCCAGGCAGACGTTCGAGTGCGAAATAATAAAATCGTTTGGTATGGTGTTTAATCGTTCATCATGTTCATAGGCAAATTACATACACCATGTTATTTGCAAAAATATGGGAAAATGACAAGTGTAATTGAATTTTTAGTATATTTTACCTTTTGACCCCTGAGGGCCACTGAGTGTGGAGCCATCCTCATAATGTTTCATTTGAGCCATAATTACCAAATTTTAAAAAAAAAAAACGCCTGCCCACCTACCCGGGCCCCCCGGACAGACGTCCGAGTTCGAAATAAGAAAATTGTTTGATATGTTGTTTATCTTTCATAGACGATTACAAACACCAAGTTATTTGCAAAAATATAGAAAAACTAGAACAAAATTGATTACATAAGCTCTCTTATTCTTCGAATAGTCGAGCTAAAAATCGTTTGATATGTTGTTTATCTTTCATAGACAATTACATATACCACCAAGCTATGTGCAAAAATATGGAAAGAAATACAGTGTAATTGAATTGTTCGTGTAATTGACCTTTATAACCCCCTGAGGGACCCTAGGTGCCATCATCATAAGGTTTCATTTGAAACATAATTACAAAAAAAAAAAAATACCCCAGATCCACATTCCACCCCACCCCACCCACCCTGGGCCCCTGGGCAGACGTCTGAGTTCAAATAATAAAATTGTTTATATGTTGTTTATCTTTCATAGACGATAACATACACCAAGTTATGTGCACAACATGGAAAAATGACAGTGTAATTGAATTGTTAGTGTAAGTGATATTTTGACCCCCACCCAGCCCACCACCACCCGTTCAGGGCTCTGGGTGTGGAGCCAAAACAAAAATAACACACACACCACCCGGCCACCCACCCTGGGCCCCAGGCAGACGTTCGAGTGCGAAATAATAAAATCGTTTGGTATGGTGTTTAATCGTTCATCATGTTCATAGGCAAATTACATACACCATGTTATTTGCAAAAATATGGGAAAATGACAAGTGTAATTGAATTTTTAGTATATTTTACCTTTTGACCCCCTGAGGGCCCCTGAGTGTGGAGCCATCCTCATAATGTTTCATTTGAGCCATAATTACCAAATTTTTAAAAAAAAAAAACGCCTGCCCCACCTACCCGGGGCCCCACCGGACAGACGTCCGAGTTCGAAATAAGAAAATTGTTTGATATGTTGTTTATCTTTCATAGACGATTACAAACACCAAGTTATTTGCAAAAATATAGAAAAACTAGAACAAAATTTGACGGCAAGGCCGTCGTAAAATACCCACGTTTTATTCACACGTCACTCCCCCCCCCCACCCACCCGCACCCTATCCCCCCACAGTATATACAATGTAATCCCTACATCAAAATGTTCTTTGAGAAACAATTTTTAAATAAATTGACCCCCCACCCCCCCCCCCCCCCACCCCGTTACCCTCCAACCACCACCCATCCCCTCCAACCCGAACCCCAGGGAAGACGTCCGAGTTTTAAATAATAAATCATTTGACATGCTGTGTATCTCTTTATTAGATGACTATTATACCAATTAATGTGCAAAAGTATGAAAAAATGACACCATAATTGCTTTATTAGTGTATTTGATGCCCCTTCCTCCAGGCCCAACTATAACATAGGAGGAAACAAATGTATACAGTGTAATCCCATCATCATGTATAATCCCATCATCATGTTTCATTTCAGAGGGCTGGCGTGGTGACGTCGGTAGCGCGGCGGATTTGTAACCGGAGGCCCCGGGTTCAATCCTCCGTGGTGCCACTGAGTTTCGTCGGTGTGTTCTTGGGCAAGACACTTTCCCTTAGTCTCGTCCGTTGGATGGGGACATAAACCGGGCGGTCCCGTGTATCGGTCTATCCTCCGAGCATGTTAAAGAACCATAAGAATCTATACGATAATAAGAGTAGGGCACGGTTCCCGGATTCCTATGTATCATTCCCCTCTCTCTGGGGCGGCTCTAAATAACCTATACTGTGTTGATGAGCCGTTAAACAACATTCAATTCAATTCAGGTTTAATTTCAGACATAATTATAAAAATCCAAATCCCCCACCCCCCTTGGGCCCCCGGGCAGACGGTCCGAGTTCGATATAATAAAAATAATAAAATCAACTTATATGTTCCTTATGTTTTATAGACGTTTACATACACCAAGTTATGTGAAAATCTTTTCAGTATATGCTGCATGCAGCACACACCATTTTGGTCCTGTCTAGACTATTTGTGAGTTTATATGTGACGAATCTCATAATCATGCTAATTTAATACCGAAAACTTGAAAACATGGCTCATTTATTATCAAGTTTATTATTATTCATTGGCAGAAATAATATGTGGCAAGGAGCTCATTTTAATGAATTCAATAATGAAGAAGCACATGATCACATGTTTTTTATACATTTATTGGTATAAAGTAGGGAATAGAAGCAGACCATCGATAAGCATGGAAAAGAAACAAACCTTGGTAAGTAGGGAAAAGAAACTGATCATATATTGTTAAGAAGGGAGTAGAAAAAGATCAACAGTAAGTAGGGAATAGAAACAGACCATTGGTAAGTAGGGAATAGAAACTGATCAACGGTAAGTAGGGAATAGAAACAGATCAACGGTAAGTAGGGAATAGCAACTGATCATTAGTAAGTAGGGAATAGAAACAAACCATCGGTAAGTAGGGTATGGAAACAGATCATCATTATGTAGGGAATAGAAACAGATCAACGGTAAGTAGGGAATAGAAACAGATCATCGGTAAGTAGGGAATAGCAACTGATCATTAGTAAGTAGGGAATAGAAACAAACCATCGGTAAGTAGGGTATGCAAACAGATCATCATTATGTAGGGAATAGAAACAGATCATCGGTAAGTAGGAAGTAGAAACTGATCATTAGTAAGTAGGGAATAGAAACAAACCATCGGTAAGTAGGGTATGGAAACAGATCATCATTATGTAGGGAATAGAAACAGATCAACGGTAAGTAGGGAATAGAAACAGATCAACGGTAAGTAGGGAATAGCAACTGATCATTAGTAAGTAGGGAATAGAAACAAACCATCGGTAAGTAGGGTATGGAAACAGATCATCATTATGTAGGGAATAGAAACAGATCAACGGTAAGTAGGGAATAGAAACAGATCAACTGTAAGTAGGGAATAGCAACTGATCATTAGTAAGTAGGGAATAGAAACAAACCATCGGTAAGTAGGGTATGGAAACAGATCATCATTATGTAGGGAATAGAAACAGATCATCGGTAAGTAGGGAACAGGAAAAGATCATCGGTAAGTAGGGAATAGTAACAGACCATCGGTAAGTAGGGAATAAGAACTGATCATTGGCTAGAAGGGGATAGAAACTGATCATCGGTAAGTAGGATATAGAAACTGATCATCGTTAAGTAAATATAGAACCAGACCATTGGTAAGTAGGGAATAGAAACAGGTCATTGGTAAGTAGGGAATAGAAACAGACCATCAGTAACTAGGGAATAGAAACAGATTATGGTAAGTAGGAAATAGAAACTGCATGATCATTGGTAAGTAGGGAATAGCAACAGACCATCAGTAAGTAGGGAAAAGAAACAAATTATTGGTAAGTAGGGAATAGAAAAAGACCAATGGTAACTAGGGAATAGAAACAGATTATTGGTAAGTAGGGAATAGAAATAGATCATCTGTAAGTAGGGAATAGAAACAGATTATTGATAAGTAGGGAATAGAAACAGATTACTGGTAAGTAGGGAATAGAAACTGATCATCTGAAAGTAGGGAATAGAAACAGATCAACGACATTAGGGAATAGAAACAGATCATCAGTAAGTAGGGAATAGAAACAGATCGACGGTAAGTAGGGAATAGAAACATATTATTGTTTAGTGTTTTATCATGTTTGTCTTTCAATTGTGTAAACTAATCTTGTTTGCATTTTTGAGATCATGAAATAAGTTCACAATCAAACTCCCAACATTGATCTACTAGACTGTAAATTACGGTAAAGGCTTATTCCTAAATATAGCACCATAACAATAGATACAGGTCCAGGTCAATTTTCCTGCTTCATTCCACAATTCAATGCGCAATTGCAACACTAACAATATTATCTCCCCGTATGAATAGCTGGTTTATATGTCTATCGACAATCTCATATGATGTATAACAACGGTTTTCTGCCCATTTCTGATACAATGGTCAAAAGGGCTGAAAATGCTTCTTTTTCTTTTCTCTTTTAACTTGTTTTGGTCTTTCTCTTGCATCTGAATCACTGCTCTGACTCCTGGTTTGTTCATCTAAGTCTGATTTTGTTTTTCTATCTTTGGCTAATTTGTCAGATGTCTCTTTTATTCTAATATCACTGTCTGATAAACAGTCCCTTCTATCGTGTTTGTCCAAATGTTTCTTCTTATCAGCTGCTTGTTTCAACTTGTCCCTCAGATCTGAGGTCTTGCTGCTAGCAAGTCTGTGTCTTTCATCCTCACCAGTGTTCGTAACATCATGTTTAATTAGAGAACTTCTGTTTTCCACAGGATGTCTATATTTTGACTGGTTCTTGGTATGTTCCGTATCACTGTCAAACGTCAGATGCTCAGTCTGTGAAGATATTGTTTGTTCTATCATAGATGTTTGACAACTTGATGAATTCTGAAATTAAAGTGTAATACATGAACTCAAAAGACAGTTAACTATTGCATGTCCCCAATCTGTGTAATACATGAACACACAAGATAGTCAAGTACTGCATGTTTCCTATCTGTTAATACATGAACACACAAGATAGTCAAGTACTGCATGTTCCCTATCAGTGTAATACATGAACACACAAGATAGTCCAGTACTGCATGTCCCCTATCTGTGTAATACATGAACACATAATAGTCAAGTACTACATGTCCCCTATCTGTGTAATACATTAACACACAAGATAGTCAAGTACTACATGTCCCCTATCTGTGTAATACATGAACACACAAGATAGTCCAGTACTGCAAGTCCCCTATCTGTGTAATACATGAACACACAATATAGTCAAGTACTACATGTCCCTATATCTGTAATACAGGAACACACAATATAGTCAAGTACTACATGCCCCTATCTGTGTCTACATGTTGGCTATCTGTGTAATTCAGGAACACACAAGAAGGTCAAGTATACTACATGTCCCCTATCTGTGTATTGTGTAATACATGAACACACAAGATAGTAAAGTACTATATGTCCCCTATCTGTGTATTGTGTAATGCATGAACACACAAGATAGTCAAGTACTATATGTCCCCTATCTGTGTATTGTGTAATGCATGAACACACAAGATAGTCAAGTACTGCATGCCCCCTATCTGTGTATTGTGTAATACATGAACACACAAAATATTCAAGTACTGAATGTTCCCTACCTGTGTAATACATGAACAGACAATATAATAAAGTACTGCATGTCCCCTATCTGTGTATTGTGTAACACATGAACACACAAGATAGTCAAGTACTACATGTCCCCTATCTGTGTAATACATGAACACACAAGATAGTCAAGTACTAATGTTCCCTTTCTGTGTAATACATGAACACACAATATAGTCAAGTACTACATGTCCCCTATCTGTGTAATACATGAACACACAAGATAGTCAAGAACTGCATATCCCCTCTCTGTATAATACATGAACACACAATATAGCCAAGTACTACATTTCCCCTATCTGTGTAATACATGAACACAGAAGATAGTCAAGTACTGCATTCTCGTAAATATCCCCTATCTGTGTAATACATGAACACACAATATAGTCAAGTACTGCATGTCCCCTATCTGTGTAATACATGAACACACAAGATAGTCAAGTACAGCATGTTCCCTATCTGTGTAATACATGAACACACAATATAGTCAAGTACTACATGTCCCCTATCTGTGTAATACATGAACACAGAAGATAGTCAAGTACTGCATTCTCGTAAATATCCCCTATCTGTGTAATACATGAACACACAATATAGTCAAGAGTCAAGTACTGCATGTCCCCTATCTGTGTAATACATGAACACACAAGATAGTCAAGCACTACATGTCTCCTATAATTATGTGTAATACATGAACACACCAGACAGTCAAGTATTACATGTCCCCTATCTGTGTAATACATGAACACACAAGATAGTCAAGTACTATATGTCCCTATCTGTGTAGTACATAAACACACAAGAAAGTCAAGTACTACATGTCCCCTATCTGGCACATGGATCAATTCAATTCAGACACAAGCATTGTCAACACATTGTGGGATAAAAACAAGAGGCCCAAGAGGGCACTGGCTAAAGTTAATGTACAGGGGGCCATAAGTCTGTCAAAAATCATTCAACTGGAACATGGTGACAATATACACAACTAGGCTTGGTACTGATCATCCATGCCAAATTTCGTTGGAAATCCGGCCAGAAGTTCAGGAGAACTAGTCTGTACACAGTTAGTATATTAAAATCTTTAAGGGGTCATAACTCTGCCAAATTTCATTCAACTGAAACACGGCAATGAAATGCGCAACTAGGCTTGGTACTGATCATCCCTGCCAAGATTTACTGAAATCCGGCCAGGGGATCAGGAGAATTATTCAGGACAAAGTCTGTGTATTAAAACGTTTAAAAGGCCATAACTTTGCCAAAATCATTCAACCGGAACACGGTGACGATATGTGCAACTAGGCTTGGTACTGATCATCCCTGCAAAGTTTAACTGAAATCCGGCCAAATGAAGGCCTTTTTGTTTTAAAGAGGCAAAATACAGCACTAAATTAGGGGCCATAACTCCTGTGTAACTAATCTGATTTTGATGGTTTTGTCCAAGCTTATACTGTTAGTAATAATCTGATAAAGTTTGATAAAGATCCGATGAAAAATGGAGGCTCTTTCATGTTAACAAGGCCAAAATATAGCATATTTCAGAAAATTAAGGGCCATAACTCCAGTGTTAAGGTTCCAATATGGCTGGTTTTCGAACTTGTCTGAGTTTTCATTGAAAGTAACAATCTAGTAAAGGTTGGTAAAGAATAGATGAAAAATGAAGCCCTACCGTCTTAACGTGTCAAAATATAGCATTTTTAACTAAATCAAGGGCCACAACTCCGCTGTTAGTATTCTGATCTGGCTGGTTTTCGAACTTGTCCGAGCTAGCTTTCATTGATATTAACAATCTGGTAATGTTTGGTCAAGATCGGATGAAAAATAAAGGCCCTATCGTCTTAACGAGATAAAAGTTAACGGACGGACGGACGACTGACAATTTGCCAGCCCATAAGCTCTGCTGGCCTTTGGCCAGGGTCAGTACAGCTAAAAATTGCAAGAAATCATAAAATAAAATGGCTGCCACAAGCATCTTAATGTCTTAAAAGTGCCGTTCAAATTTCAGAAAACCTGCCATTCGGACAGTGTCCATACATTGTAACCAAGAAATGCAATATATGACCATCAATCTGCAATTTGGAAGGATACAGTTGGAAAAAACATTAAACATACATTAACCTATTAATTAGTACCATCTGAATTCCAGAATAAGTTCTCTACCCAATCAGGCACAATCCTTGTCCACACATTGTATCAAGAAACATATTGCCTGCATTATCCTTTTCAGTGCCCTGTTTTATCGACAAGGGACTTCTAAATACATATACATCTCTAGAATGCAAAATGTCGCATGTGCTAAAAGCCTGTGTTACACTGTTTAAATTATATATATGGTTTATTCTCAAATACTAAAGTACAATCCAGACAGTTATTTTCCAGAGTATATTATACACACAGTGACACTTCGGTTA
Organism: Cyrtodaria siliqua; assembly: GCA_037043455.1. Classification (NCBI taxonomy): domain Eukaryota; kingdom Metazoa; phylum Mollusca; class Bivalvia; order Adapedonta; family Hiatellidae; genus Cyrtodaria; species Cyrtodaria siliqua. The sequence goes on along the minus strand of JAWPHD010007425.1, from coordinate 116,885 downwards.
CTGTCCAGAGTATATTATACACACAGTGACACTTTGGTTACTGTCCAGAGTATATTATACACACAGTAAGACTTGGGTTAATGTCCAGAGTATATTATACACACAGCAAGACTTGGGTTACTGTCCAGAGTATATTATACACACAGCAATATTTGGGTTACTGTCCAGAGTATATTATACACACCGTAAGACTTGGGTTACTGTCCAGAGTATATTATACACACCGCAAGACTTGGGTTACTGTCCAGAATATATTATACACACCGTAAGACTTGGGTTACTGTCCAGAGTACATTATACACACAGGAAGACTTGGGTTAATGTCCTGAGTATATTATACACACAGCAACACTTGGGTTACTGTCAAGAGTATATTATACACACTGCAAGACTTGGGTTACTGTCCAGTGTGATTTATACATACGTAAGACTTGGGTTACTGTCCAGAGAATATTATAAACACCGTAAGACTTGGGTTACTGTCCAGAGTATATTATACACACAGTGACACTTTGGTTACTGTCCAGAGTATATTATACACACAGTAAGACTTGGGTTACTGTCCAGAGTCTATAATACGCACAGTAAGACTTGGGTTACTGTCCAGAGTATATTATACATACAGTAAGACTTGGGTTACTGTCCAGAGTATATTATACACACAGTAACACTTGAATTACTGTCCAGAGTACATTATACACACAGTAAGATTTGGGTTACTGTCCAGAGTATATTATACACACCGCAAGACTTGGGTTACTGTCCAGAATATAATATACACACCGCAAGACTTGGGTTAATGTCCAGAGTGTTTTATACACACGTAAGACTTGGGTTACTGTCCAGAGAATATTATACACACCGTAAGACTTGAGTTACTGTCCAGAGTATATTATACACACAGTGACACTTTGGTTACTGTCCAGAGTGTTTTATACACACAGTAAGACTTGGGTTACTGTCCAGAGTATATTATACACACCGTAAGACTTTGGTTACTGTCCAGAGTATATTATACACACAGCAAGACTTGGGTTACAGTCCAGAGTATATAATACACACAGTAAGACTTGGGTTACTGTCCAGAGTATATTATACACACAGTGACACTTTGGTTACTGTCCAGAGTACATTATACACACAGTAAGACTTGGGTTACTGTCCAGAGTCTATTATACACACAATAAGACTTGGGTTACTGTCCAGAGTATATTATACACACAGTAAGACTTGGGTTACTGTCCAGAGTATATTACACACACAGTAAGACTACGGTTACTGTCCAGAGTATATTATACACACAGCAAGACTTTGGTTACTGTCCAGAGTATATTATCACACCGTAAGACTTGTGTTACTGTCCAGAGTATATTATACACAGTAAGACTTGGGTAACTGTCCAGAGTATATTATACACACAGTAAGACTTGGGTTACTGTCCAGAGGATATTATACACACAGCCAGACTTGGGTTACTGTCCAGAGTATATTATGTAAATCAGATGTGCATAAATCCCCCCAAGTCTGATGGTAAATCAGATGTGCATAAATCCCCCCCAAGTCTGATGGTAAATCTGATGTGCATACATCCCCCTAAGTCTGATTGTAAATCAAATGTGCATAAATCACCACAAGCCTAATGGTAAATCTGATATGCAGAAATCACCCCAATACTGATGTTATCAAGTCTGATGGCAAATCTGATGTGCATAAATCACCCCAATACTGATGTTATCAAGTCTGATGGCAAATCTGATGTGCATAAATCACCCCAAGTTTGATGTTAAATCTGATATGCAGAAATCACCCCAAGTCTGATGTTAAATCTGACGTCCATAAATCACCCCATCTGATGTTAAATCTGACGTGCATAAATCACCCCCAAGTCTGATGTTAAATATAATGTGCATAAATCACCTCAAGTCTGATGCTAAATCTAATGTGCATAAAGCACCCCATCTGGTGTTAAATCTGATGTGAATAAATCACCCCAAGTCTGATGTAAATCAGATGTGCATAAATCACCGCAAGTCTGATGGTAAATCTGATGTGAATAAATCACCCCAAGTCTGATGGTAAATCAGATGTGCATAAATTCCCTCCAAGTCTGATGGTAAATCAGATGTGCATAAATCCCCCCCCCCCAAGTCTGATGGTAAATCTGATGTGCATACATCCCCCCAAGTCTGATGGTAAATCAGATGTGCATAAATCACACCAAGTCTGATGGTAAATCTGATGTGAATAAATAACCCCAAGTCTGATGGTAAATCAGATGTGCATAAATCCCCCCATGTCTGATGGTAAATCAGATGTGCATAAATCACACGAAGTCTGATGGTAAATCTGATGTGCATACATCCCCCCAAGTCTGATGGTAAATCAGATGTGCATAAATCACCCCAAGTCTGATGGTAAATCTGATGTGAATAAATCACCCCAAGTCTGATGGTAAATCTGATGTGCATAAATCCCCCCCCACCCAAGTCTGATGGTTAATCAGATGTGCATAAATCACACCAAGTCTGATGATAAATCTGATGTGAATAAATCACCCCAAGTCTGATGGTAAATCAGATGTGCATAAATCCCCCCAAGTCTGATGGTAAATCTGATGTGAATAAATCACCCCAAGTCTGATGGTAAGTCTGATTTGCATATATCCCCCCTCCCCAAGTCTGATGGTAAATCAGATGTGCATAAATCACACCAAGTCTGATGGTAAATTAGATGTGCATAAATCCCCCCAAGTCTGATGGTAAATCAGATGTGCATAAATCACACCAAGTCTGATGGTAAATCAGATGTGCATAAATCTCCCCCAAGTCTGATGGTAAATCAGATGTGCATAAATCACACCAATTTGAGTTATTTTGACACTTTCCTTAGTGCGACGATTTAAAGGATGAGCAAACGCACATTTCGGTATTGAAGGTAGATGAAGGTAGACTGCTGGTAGATGAAAATATCCTGCTGGTAGATGAAGGAGGACTGCTGGTAAATGAATTGTAGGCTGCTGGTAGATGAAGGAAGGCTGTTGATAGATGAAGGCAGATGAAGGTAGGCTGCTGTAGATATATGTAGATGAGCGTAGGCTGCTGGTAATGAAGGTATGCTGATGGTATATGCAAGTAGGCTGCTGGTATATGAAGGTAGGCTGCTGGTAGATGAAATTTGCTTGCTGGTAGATGGAAGTAGATGATAATAGGCTGCTGGTAATGAAAGTAGACTACTCGTAGGTGAAGGTAGGTGAAGGTAGATTGCTGGTATATGAACTTAGGTTGATGGTAGATGAAATTTGCTTGCTGGTAGATGAAAGTAGATGATGGTAGGCTGCTGGCAATTAAGGTATGCTGCTGGTATATGAACGTAGGCTGCTGGTATATGAACGTAGTCTGCTGTTAATGAAGGAAGGCTGCCAGTCGGTGAAGATGAAGGTCCGCTGCTGGTAGATGAAGGTAGGCTGGTGGTAGATGGAGGTAAATGAAGGTATGTGAAGTTCCACTGCTGGTAGATACAGGAATGTGAAGTTTCGCTGCTGGTAGATGGAGGTAGATGAAGGTCCGAGGCTGGTAGATGAAGGTATGTTAAGGTCCGCTGCTGGTTATGAAGGTCGCTGCTGGTAGATGGAAGTAGATGAAGGTCAGTTGCTGTACATCCAAGGTAGGTGGAGGTAGATGAATATATGTGAAGGTCCGCTGCTGGTAATGAAGTTCCGCTGCTGCTATATGAAGGTAGATGAAGGTCCGCTGCTGCTATATGAAGGTATGTGAAGGTCCGCTGCTGGTAATGAAAAAAGGCTGCTGGTAAATTAACGTAGGCTGCTGGTAGATGAAAGTTTCCTGCTGGTATGTGAAGGCAGATGACAGTATGCTGCTGTTAGATAAAGTAGGCTGCTGGTATATGAAGGTAGGCTGCTGGTATATGAAGGTAGGCTGCTGGTAGATGAAATTTGCTTTGCGGTAAATGGAGGTAGATGATAATAGCTGCTGGTAATGAAGGTAGACTGCCCGTAGGTGAAGGTAGATTGCTGGTATATGAACGTAGGCTGATGGTAGATGAGATTTGCTTGCAGGTAGATCGAAGTAGATGATGGCAGGCTGCTGGTAATGAATGTAGGCTGCTGGTATATGAAGGTAGGCTACTGGTATATGAATGTAGTCTGCTGCTGGCAATGAAGGAAGGCTGCCAGTAGGTGAGGATGAAGGTCCGCTGCTGGTAGATGAAGGTAGGCTGCTGGTAGATGGAGGTAAATGAAGGTATGTGAAGGTCCGCTGCTGGTAGATACAGCAATGTGTAGTTTCGTTGCTGGTAGATGTAGGTAGATATGATAGTAGACGAAGGTATGTGAAGGTCTTCTGCTGGTAGGTGGAGATAGATGAAGGTCCGTTGCTGGTAGATGTAGGTATATGAATGTATGTGATGGTCCGCTGCTGGTAATGAAGGTCCGCTGCTGGTAGATGGAGGTAGAAGAAGGTCCGCTACTGGTAAATGGAAGTAGGTGAAGGTATGTGAAGGTCCGCTGCTGGTAATGAAGGTAGGCTACTGGTAGATGAATGTTGACTGCTGGTAGATGAAAGTTGTCTGCTGGTATATGAAGGTAGATAAAGGTCCGCTGCCGGTATATGAAGGTAAGCTGCTGGTAGATGGAGGTAGATGAAGATATGTGAAGTTCCGCTGCTGGTAATTAAGGTAGGCTGATGGTAGATGAACGTAGGCTGCTGATAGATGAAGGCAGATGATGGTAGGCTGCTGTTAGAAGAAGTTCTGCTGCTGTAGATATATGTAGATGAGCATAGGCTGCTGGTAATGAAGGTAGGCGGCTGGTATATGCAGGTAGGCTGCTGGTAGAGGAAATTTGCTTGCCGGTAGATGGAAGTCGATGATAATAGGCTGCTGGTACTGAAGGTAGACTGCCCATAGGTGAAGGTAGATTGCTGGTATATGACCGTATGCTGATGGTAGATGAAATTTGCTTGCTGGTAGATGAAAGTAGATGATGGTAGGCTGCTGGTAATGATGGTAGGCTGCTGGTATATGAAGGTAGGCTCCTGGTATATAAACGTAGTCTGCTGGTAATGAAGGAAGGACTCCAGTAGGTGAAAATGAAGGTCAGATGCTGGTATATGGAGGTAAATGAAGGTATGTGAAGGTCCACTGCTGGAGGTAAATGAAGTTCCACTGCTGGTAGATACAGGAATGTGAAGTTTCGCTGCTGGCAGTTGGAGGTAGATGAAGGTCCGAGGCTAGTAGATGAAGGTATGTGAAGATCCGCTGCTGGTAATGATGGTTCGCTGCTGGTAGATGGAGGTAGATAAAGGTCCTTGCTGGTTGATGGAGGTAGATGAATGTATGTGAAGATCCGCTGCTGGTAATGAAGGTCCGCTGCTGGTATATGGAGGTAAATGGAGGTCCGCTGCTGGTAGATGGAGGTAGATGAAGGTATGTGAAGGTAAGCTTCTGGTAATGAAGGTAGGCTGCTGGAAGATGAACTTAGGCTGCTGGTAGATGAAAGTTTCCTGCTGGTATATGAAGGCAGATGATTGTAGGCTGCTGTTAGATGAAGTAGGCTGCTGGTGTATGAAGGTAGGTTGCTGGTATATGAAGGTAGGCTGCTGGTAATGAAGGTAGACTACCCGTAGGTGAAGGTAGATTGCTTGTATATGAACGTAGGCTGATGGTAGATGAAATTTGCTTGCTGGTAGAAGAAAGTAAATGAAGGTATGTGAAGTTCCACTGCTGGTAGATACAGGAATGTGAAGTTTCGCTGCTGGTAGATGGAGGTAGATGAAGGTCCGAGGCTGGTAGATGATGGTATGGGAAGGTCTATTTCTGGTAATAAAGGTCCCCTGCTGGTAGATGAAGGTAGGTGAAGGTCCGTTAACGGTAGATGGAAGTAGATAAATGTATGTGAAGGTCCGCTGCTGGTAATGAAGTTCCGCTGCTGGTAGATGAATGTCGATGAAGGTCCGCTGCTGGTGAATGGAGGTAGATGAAGGTATGTGTATGTCCGCTGCTGGTAGATGGAGGTAGATAAAGGTCCGCTGCTGGTATATGGAGGTAGATGAAGGTATGTGAAATGCCGTTGCTGGTAATGAAGGTAGGCTGCTGGTAGATTAACGTAGGCTTCTGGTAGATGAAAGTTGAATACTGGTATATGAAGGCAGATGATAGTAGGCTGTTGCTAGATGAAGTAGGCTGCTGGTATATGAAGTTAGGCTGCTGGTATATGAAGGTAGGCTGCTGGTAGATGAAATTTGCTTGCTGGTAGGTGGAAGTAGATGATGATAGACTGCTGGTTATGAAGGTAGACTGCCTGTAGGTGAAGGTAGATAGCTGGTATATGAACATAGGCTGATGGTAGATGTGATTTGAGTGCTGGAAGATGAAAGTAGATGATGGTAGGCTGCTGGTAATGAATGTAGGCTGCTGGTATATGAAGGTAGGCTGCTGGTATATGAATGTAGTCTGCTGGCAGTGAAGAAAGGCAGCCAGTAGGTAAAGATGAAGGTCCGCTGCTGGTAGATGAAGGTAGGCTGCTGGTAGATGGATGTAAATGAAGGTATGTGAAGGTCCGCTGCTGGATGTAGATGAAGTTACACTGCTGGTAGATACAGGAATGTGAGGTTTTGCTGCTGGTAGATGAAGGTAGATGAAGGTACGAGGATGGTAGATGAAGGTATGTGAAGGTCCGCTGCTGGTAATAAAAGTCCGTTGCTGGTAGATGGAGGTAGATTAACGTCCGTTGCTGGTAGATGGAGGTAGATTAACGTCCGTTGCTGGTAGATGGAGGTAGATTAACGTCCGTTGCTGGTAGATGGAGGTAGATGAAGGTATGTGAAGGTCCGCTGCTAGATGTAGATGAAGTTACACTGCTGGTAGATACAGGAATGTGAGGTTTCGCTGCTGGTAGATGGAGGTAGATAAAGGTACGAGGATGGTAGATGAAGGTATGTGAAGGTCCGCTGCTGGTAATAAAAGTCCGTTGCTGGTAGATGGAGGTAGATGGAGGTAGATGAAAGTCCGCTGCTGGTAGATGGAGGTAGGCTGCTGGTAGATGAAAGTGGGCTGCTGGTAGAAGAAAGTTGCCTGCTGGTATATGAAGGTATTTGGAGGTCCGCTGCCGGTATATGAAGGTAAGCTGCTGGTAGATGGAGGTGGATGAACGTCCGTTGCTGGTAGATGGAGGTAGATGAATGTATGTGAAGGTCCGCTACTGGTAATAAAGGTCCGCTGCTGGTATATGAAGGTAGATGAAGGTGCGCTGCCAGTATATGTAGGTAAGATGCTGGTTGATGAAGCATATGATGAAGGTATGTGCAGTTTCGCTGCTGGTAATTAAGGTAGGCTAGTGGTAGATGAACGTAGGCTGCTTGTAGATGAAGGCAGATGATTGTAGGCTGCTGTCAGTTAAAGTTGTGCTGCTGTAGATATATGTAGATGAGCGTAGGCTGCTGGTAATGAAGGTATGCTGATGGTATATGCAGGTAGGCTGCTGGTATATGAAGGTAGGCTGCTGGTAGATGAAATTTGCTTGATGGTAGATGGAAGTAGATGATAATAGTCTGCTGGCAATGAAGGAAGACTGCCCATAGGTGAAGGTAGATTGCTAGTATATGACCGTAGGCTGATGGTAGATGAAACATGGGATATAGGGTCCTATAGAAACCACAGCGTCCGAGCGCAAAGGCATCGTAGGTTCATCACTGTACTGCAAACAAGGACTTGCAAATACAATGAAAGAGTCAAAAAACAACGTAAGGGTGTTGAAGACAGAAAATTTGCTTGCTGGTAGATGAAAGTAGATGATGGTAGGCTGCTGGTAATGAAGGTAGGCTGCTGGTTTATGACGGTAGGCTGCTAGTATAGGAACGTAGTCTGCTGGTAATGAAGGAAGGCTGCCAGTAGGTGAAAATGAAGGTCCGCTGCTGGTAGATGAAGGTAGGCTGCTGGTAGATGAAAGTAAAGTAAATGAAGGTATGTGAAGGTCCGCTGCTGGAGGTAGATGAAGTTCCACTGCTAGTAGATACAGGAATCTGAAGTTTCGCTACTGGTAGATGGAGGTAGATGAAGGTCCGAGGCTAGTAGATGAAAGTATGTGAAGGTCCGCTGCTGGTAATGAAGATTCGCTGCTGGTAGATGGAGGTAAATGAATGTCCGTTGCTGGTAGATGGAGGTAGATGAATGTATGTGAAGATCCGACGCTGGTAATGAAGGTCCGCTGCTGGTAGATGGAGGTAGATGAAGGTATGTGAAGGTCCGCTGCTGGTAATGAAGGTAGGCTGCTGGTAGATTAACGTAGGCTGCTGGTAGATGACATTTTCCTATTGGTATATGAAGGCAGATGATAGTAGGCTGCTGTTAAATGAAGTAGGCTACTGGTATATGAAGGTAGGGTGCTGGTATATGATGGTAGGCTGCTGTTAGATGAAATTTGCTTGCTGGTAGGTGGAAGTAGATGATGGTAGGCTGCTGGTAATGAAGGTCCGCTGCTGGTAGTTGAAGGTAGGCTGCTGGTAGATGGAGGTAGATAAAGGTATGTGAAGGTCAGCTGCTGGATGTAGATGAATTTTTGTTTCTGGTAGATTGAGGTAGATGAAGGTACGAGGATGGTGGATGAAGGTATGTGAAGGTCCGCGGCTGGAAATAAAAGTACGCTGCTGGTAGATGGAGGTAGATGAAGGTCCGTTGTTGGTAGCTGGAGGTAGATGAATGTATGTGAATGTCCGCTGCTGGTAATGAAGGTCCGCTGCTGGTAGATGGAGGTAGATGAAGGTCCGCTGCTGATAGATGGATGTAGGCTGCTGGTAAATGAAAGTGTGCTGCTGGTAGATGAAAGTTGCCTGCTGGTATATAAAGGTAGATGAAGGTTCGCTGCCGGTATATGAAGGTAAGCTGCTGGTAGATGCAGGTAGATGAAGGTATGTGAAGTTCCGCTGCTGGTAATCAAGGTAGGCTGGTGGTAGATGAACGTATGCTGCTGGTAGATGAAGGCAGATGATGGTAGGCTTCTGTTAGATGAAGTTTTGCTGCTGTAGATAGATGTAGATGGGCGTATGGTGCAGGTAATGAAGGTAGGCTGCTGGTATATGCAAGTAGGCTGCAGATATATGAAGGTAGGCTGCTGGTAGATGAAATTTGCTTGCTGGTAGATGGAAGTAGATGATAATAGGCTGCTGGTAATGAAGGTACACTGCCCATAGGTAAAGGTAGATTGCTGGTATATGGCCGTAGGCTTATGGTAGGTGAAAGTAAATGATGGTAGGCAGCTGGTAATGAAAGTAGGCTGCTGGTATATGACGGTAGGCTGCTAGTATATGAACGTAGTCTGCTGGTAATGAATGAAGGCTGCCAGTAGGTGAAAATGAAGGTCCACTGCTGGTAGATGAAGGTAGGCTGCTGGTAGTTGAAGGTAAATTAAGGTATGTGAAGGTCCGCTGATGGTCGTAGATGAAGTTCCACTGCCAGTAGATACAGTAAGCTGAAGTTTCGCTGCTGGTAGATGGAGGTAGATGAAGGTCCGAGGCTAGTAGATGAAGGTATGTGAAGGTCCGCTGCTGGTAATGAAGGTTCGCTGCTGGTAGATGGAGGTAGATGAAGGTCCTTGCAGGTAGATCGAAGTAGATGAATGTATGTGAAGATCCGCTGCAGGTAATGAAGATCCCTTGCTGGTAGATGGAGGTAGCTGAAGGTCCGCTGCTGGTAGACGGAGGTAGATGAAGGTATTTGAAGGTGCGCTGCTGGTAATGAAGGTAGGCTGCTGGTAGATGAACATAGGCTCCTGGTAGATGAAAGTTTCCTGCTAGTATATGAAGGCAGATGATAGTAGGCTGCTGTTAGATGAAGTAGGCTGCTAGTATATGAAGGTAGGTTGCTGGTATATGAAGATATGCTGCTGGTAGATGAAATTTGCCTGCTGGTAGATGGAGGGAGATGATAATAGGCTGCTGATAATGAAGGTAGATTGTCCGTTGGTGAAGGTAGACTGCTGGTATATGAACGTAGGCTGATGATAGATGACATTTGCTTCCTGGTAGATGAAAATAGATGATGGTATGCTGCTGGTAATGAATATAGGCTGCTGGTATATGAAGGCTGGGGCTGCTGGTTTATGAATGTAGTCTGCTGGCAATGACGGAAGGCTGCCAGTAGGTGAAGATGGAAGTCCGCTGCTGGTAGATGAGGTAGGCTGCAGGTAGATGGAGGTAAATGAAGGTATGTGAAGGTCCGCTGCTGGAGGTAGATGAAGTTCCACTGCTGGTAGATACAGGAATCTGACGTATCGCTTCTCGTAGATGGAAGTAGATGACTGTCCGAGGCTGGTAGATGAAGGTATGTGAAGATCCGCTGCTGGTAATGAAGGTCCGCTGCTGGTAGAGCGAGGAAGATGAAGGTCCGTTGCTGGTAGATGGAGGTAGAAGTATAACTTCATCTAACAGCAGCCTACCATCATCTGCCTTCATTTACCAGCATCCTACGTTCATTTAACACCAGCCTACATTAACTTCACATACCTTCATCTACCTCTATCTACCTGCAGCTTACCTTCATATACCGGCAGCGGACTTTCATCTACCTTCATATACCAGCAGGCAACTTTCATCTACCAGCAGCCCACTTTCACATACCTTCATCTACCTCCATATACCAGCAGCGGACCTTCATCTACCTCCATCTACCAGCAAGGGATCTTCATTACCTGCAGCGGACCTTCAGATATATTCATCTACCTCCATCTACCTTGGATGTACAGCAAATGACCTTCATCTACCTCCATCTACCAGCAGCGGACCTTCATTACCAGCAGCGGACCTTAACATACCTTCATCTACCAGCCTCGGACCTTCATCTACCTCCATCTACCAGCAGCGAAACTTCACATTCCTGTATCTACCAGCAGGGGAACTTCATCTACCTCCTGCAGCGGACCTTCACATACCTTCATTTACCTCCATCTACCAGCAGCCTACCTTCATCTACCAGCAGTGGACCTTCATCTTCACCGACTGGCAGCCTTCCTTCATTGCCAGCAGACTACATTCATATATCAGCAGCCTACCTTCATATACCAGCAGCCTACATTCATTACCAGAAGCCTACCATCATCTACTTTCATCTTCCAGCAAGCAAATCTCATCTACCATCCTACGTTTATATACCAGCAATCTACCTTCACCTACGGGCAGTCTACTTTCATTACAAGCAGCCTATTTTCATCTACTTCCATCTACCGCAAAGCAAATTTCATCTACCAGCAGCCTACCTTCATATACCAGCAGCCTACCTTCATATACCAGTAGCCTACTTCATCTACTTCATCTAACAGCAGCCTACTATCATCTCATATACCAGCAGGAAACTTTCATCTACCAGCAGCCTACGTTAATCTACCAGCAGCCTACCTTCATTACCAGCAGCGGACCTTCACATACCTTCAGCTACCTCCATGTACAATCAGCGGACCTTCGTCTACATTCATCTACCAGCATCGGACCTTCATTACCAGCAGCGGACCTTAACATACCTTCAACTACCAGCCGCGGACCTTCATCTATCTCGATCTACCAGCAGCGAACCTTCACATTCCTGTATCTACCAGCAGTGGAACTTCATCTACCTCCAGCAGCGGACCTTCACATACCTTCATTTACCTCCATCTACCAGCAGCCTACCTTCATCTACCAGCAGCGGACCTTCATCTTCACCTACTGGCAGCCTTCCTTCATTAACAGCAGACAACGTTCATATACCAGCAAGCTACCTTCATTACCAGCAGCCTACCATCCTCTACTTTCATCTACCAGCAACCAAATTTCATCTACCATCAGCCTACGTTCATATACCAGCAATCTATCTTCACGGGTAGTCTACCTTCATTACCAGCAGTCTATTATCATCTACTTCCATCTACCAGCAAGCCAATTTCATCTACCAGCAGCCTACCTTCTTATACCAGCAGCCTACCATCCTCTACGTTCATCTACCAGCAACCAAATTTCATCTACCATCAGCCTACGTTCATATACCAGCAATCTACCTTCACGGGTAGTCTACCTTCATTACCAGCAGTCTATTATCATCTACTTCCATCTACCAGCAAGCAAATTTCATCTACCAGCAGCCTACCTTCTTATACCAGCAGCCTACCGTCATATACCAGCAGCCTACCTGCATTTACCAGCAGCATACCTTCATTACCAGCAGCCTACGCTCATTTACATATATCTACAGCAACATAACTTCATCTAACAGCAGCCTACCATCATTTGCCTTCATCTACCCACAGCCTTTCTTCATTTACCAGCAGTCTATAATTCATTTACCAGCAGTCTACCTTTATCTACCAGCAGCATATCTTCATCTACCAGCAGTCTACCTTCATCTACCTTCAATACAGAAAAATGAGCGCTCGTTGACGATTTTAGGCGTAGTTTCTTATTTTTGAGTGGGTGTTGGGTGAACTTTTCTTAATACTATTTTTATTTATTATGCTATTTTCAAAAACTAACCGTTAAATGCAAGCGGAATTAATATTTAATACTTTGTGCACAATTAAATTATGGAATATTAACAAACAATTAAGTTATAAGGGTTGACGCTATGCAAGGTTTGCGTTTTCCGGCAAAATACCGAAATGTGCGCTCCCGCGGTATTCATCTTTTAAATCTTGGCACTAACAAAAAGTGTCAAAATAACTCAACTTGGCTACAAAACGAAAGATACTAACTGTAGATAACTGGTCTACCAATAAATAAGGATTTCGTTTTTCAATTGAACCAAATATTTGCAAAAACACGTAGCCCTGTGGCAGCGTAAATTCCTAATTTTAGAGGGTTCTTAGTTGAACTTTTTTAATAGCATTCGTAGTTATTGTGATATTTTCAAAAACTAACCTTTAAATGGAAGCTGAATCACATTTGTATACCTTGATCATAGAAATAGCATCGAATATTAAATGAATATAGCGTTATAAGCGCTGACGCCATTTACGGTCGACGATTTTAGGCGTAGTTTCTTATTTGTGAGTGGGTGTGGGGTGAACTTTTCATAATAACATTTTTATATTTTATGCTATTTTCAAAAACTAACCGTTCAATGCAAGCGGAATTAATATGTAATACTTACTGCAAAATGAAATCATCGAATATTTACAAACAATTGAGCTATAGGGGTTGACGCTATGGAATATTTGCGTTTTACGGCAAAATACCGAAATGTGGAATCGCTCGGCATTTATCTTTTAAATCGTGTCACTAAACAAGGTGTAAAATTACTCAGATTGGCTACAAAATGAACGATACTAATAGTAGATGACTGGTCTAACAATAAAAAAAGGAAAGTATGTCGATTTAAGCCAAATATTGACAAAAAACGTAGCCCTGTGGCAGAGTAAATTACTAATTTTAGAGGGTTGTTAGTATAACTTTTTTAATAGCATCCGTAGTTATTGTGATATTTTAAAAAACTAACTTTTAAATGGAAGCTGAATCATATTTGTATACATTGAGCCTAGAAATAGCATCGAATATTAAATGAACATAGGGTTATAAGCGCTGACGCCATGAACGTTAGACGATTTTAGGCGTAGTTTCTTATTTTTGAGTGGGTGTTGGGTGAACTTTTCTTAATAACATTTTTATTTATTATGCTATTTTCAAAACCTAACCGTTACATGCAAGCGGAATTAATATTTAATACTTAATGCAAAATTAAATCATCGAATATTTACAAACGATTGAGCTATATGGGTTGACGCTATGGAAGATTTGCGTTTAACGGCAAAATACCGAAATGTGCACCGCTCGGCATTTATCTTTTAAATCGTGGCATTAATCAAGTGTCAAAATTACTCAAATTGGCTACAGACTGAAAGATACTAATAGAAGATGTCTGGTCTAGCAATAAAAAAAAGGAAAGAATGTCGATTTAAGCCAAATATTGACACAAAACGTAGCCCTGGGGCAGCGTAAATTCGTAATTTTAGAGGGGTGGTAGTTGAACATTTTTAATAGCATCCATAGTTATTGTGATATTTTTAAAAACTAACTTTTAAATGAAAACTGAATAATAGTTTTATACTTTGGGAATAGTTGTAGCATCGAATATTATCTGACCATCAGGTTATAAGCGCTGTAGCCAAACACGGTCGAGGATTTTGAGGTTAATTGCCTATTTTTTAGTGGGTCGAGTGTGAGTTCCTTAATAATATTTGTATTTATTATGCTATTTTCAATAACTAACCGTTAAATGCAAGCGGAATTAATATTTAATACTTTGTGCACAATTAAATTATGGAATATTAACAAACAATTAAGTTATAAGGGTTGACGCTATGCAAGGTTTGCGTTTTCCGGCAAAATACCGAAATGTGCGCTCCCGCGGTATTCATCTTTTAAATCGTGGCACTAACAAAAAGTGTCAAAATAACTCAAATTGGCTACAAAACGATAGATACTAACTGTAGATAACTGGTCTACCAATAAATAAGAATTTCTTTTTTCGATTGAACCAAATATTGGCAAAAAAACGTAGCCCTGTGGCAGCGTAAATTCCTAATTTTAGAGGGTTCTTAGTTCAACTTTTTTAATAGCATCCGTAGTTATTGTGATATTTTCAAAAACTAACCTTTAAATGGAAGCTGAATCACATTTGTATACATTGATTATAGAAATAGCATCGAACATTAAATGAACATAGCGTTATAAGCGCTGACGCCATTCAAGGTCGAGGATTTTAGGCGTATTTTCTTATTTGTGAGTGGGTGTGGGGTGAACTTTTCTTGATAACATTTTTATATTTTATGCTATTTTCAAAAACTAACCGTTAAATGCAAGCGGAATTAATATTTATTACTTACAAACAATTGAGCTATAAGGGTTGACGCAATGGAATATTTGCGTTTATTCGGCAAAATACCGAAATGTGCACTCGCTCGGCATTTGTCTTTTAAATCGTGGCAGTAAAAGAAGTATCAAAATTACTCAGATTGGCTACAAAATGAACGATACTAATAGTAGAGGACTGGTATAGCAATAAAAAAAGGAAAGTATGTCGAATTAAGCCAAATATTGACAAAAAACGTAGCCCTGTGGCGGTGTAAATTCTTAAATTTAGAGGGTTGTTAGATGAACTTTTTTAATAGCATCCGTAGTTATTGTGGTATTTTCAGAAACTAACTTTTAAATGGAAGCTGAATCATATTTGTATTCTTTAAGCCTAGAAATAGCATCGAATATTAAATGAACATAGGGTTATAAGCGCTGACGCCATGAACGTTGGACGATTTTAGGAGTAGTTTCCTATTTTTGAGTGGGTGTGGGTTGAACTTTTCTTAATAACATTTTTATTTATTATGCTATTTTCAAAAACTAACCGTTAAATCGAGAGGAATTAATATTTAATACTAAGTGCAAAATTAAATCATCGAATATTTACAAACAATTGAGCTATACGGGTTGACGCTATGGAAGTTTTATGTGATAAAAATACCGAAGGAATGGTTGAGTTTAACGAAGTTAGTACTTTATGTGTATTAGTAATTATGCCGGTCGGGCGACATATGTCGACCTTTCTGTCAGCTTGACCGGATTGAAAAATACAATGCGTGTATTTAGTCTGTAAGCAAAGATAATGAAGTTAAATCTTTTTTTTCCTTATTGTATTCAACTGTATACACCATTTTAAATAAAACATGGAATTAATATAACTTGTATAGTTTTCATCAATATTAGCATTAGGTAAGTATATTTCAACCACCCGCTTGAAGTAAGGAATATGGCTATATGTGTTAAATGCCCCCAGTCTGTTAATTCTTCGTTTTAATAGTGTTCAATACATTGTTGCATACTAATTAAATCAATTTGAGTTTTGAATGGTTGATTTTAACGAAGTCAGTACTTTATGTGTACTCGTAATTCAGCCGGTCGGGCGACATTTGTCGACCTTTCTGCCAGCTTGACGTGCTTGAGAAATACAATGTGTATATTTAGTCTCTTAGCAAATGTTATCAAGTTAAATCTGTTTTTCCTTATTGTATTCTACTGTATCCATCATTCTAAATAAAATATGGAATTAATATAACTTGTCTAGTTTTCATCAATATTAGCATTAGGTAAGTATATTTCAACCACACGCTTGAAGTAAGGAATATGGCTATATGTGTTAAATGCCCCCAGTCTGTTAATTCTTCGTTTTAATAGTGTTCAATACATTGTTGCATACTAATTAAATCAATTTGAGTTTTGCATGGTCGATTTTAACGAAGTCAGTACTTATGTGTACTCGTAATTCAGCCGGTCGGGCGACATTTGTCGACCTTTCTGCCAGCTTGACGCGCTTGAGAAATACAATGTGTATATATAGTCTCTTAGCAAATGTTATCAAGTTAAATCTGTTTTTCCTTATTGTATTCTACTGTATCCATCATTCTAAATAAAATATGGAATTAATATAACTTGTCTAGTTTTCATCAATATTAGCATTAGGTAAGTATATTTCAACCACCCGCTTGAAGTAAAGAATATTGCTATATGTGTTAAATGCCCCCAGTCTGTTAATTCTTCGTTTTAATAGTGTTCAATACATTGTTGCACACTAATTGAATCAATTTGAGTTGTGAATGGTTGATTTTAACGAAGTCAGTACTTTATGTGTATCCGTAATTCAGCGGGTCGGACGACATATGTCGACCTTTCTGCCAGCTTGACGCGCTTGAGAAATACAATTTGTGTATTTAGTCTATTAGCAAAGGTTTTCAAGTTAAATATGTTTTTCCTTATTGTATTAAACTGTATATACCATTCTAAATAAAATATGGAATTAATATAACTTGTCTAGTTTTCATCAATATTAGCATTAGGTAAGTATATTTCACCCACCCGCTTGAAGTAAGGAATATGGCTATATGTGTTAAATGCTCCCAGTCTGTTAATTCTTCCTTTTAATAGTGTTCAATACATTGTTGCACACTACTAATTAAATCAATTTGAGTTGTGAATGGTTGATTTTAACGAAGTCGGTACTTTATGTTTACTCGTAATTCAGCCGGTCGGGCGACATATGTCGACCTTTCTGCCAGCTGACGCGCTTGAGAAATACAATTTGTGTATTTAGTCTATTAGCAAAGGTTTTCAAGTTAAATATGTTTTTCCTTATTGTATTAAACTGTATATACCATTCTAAATAAAATATGGAATTAATATAACTTGTCTAGTTTTCATCAATATTAGCATTAGGTAAGTATATTTCACCCATCCCCTTGAAGTAAGGAATATGGCTATAATTGTGTTAAATGCCCCAGTCTGTTAATTCTTCGTTTTAATAGTGTTCAATACATTGTTGCACACTAATTAAGTCAATTAGTGGTGTGAATGGTTGATTTTAACGAAGTCAGCACTTTATATGTACTCGTAATTCAGCCGGTCGGGCGACATATGTCGACCTTTCTGTCAGATTGACGCGATTGAAAAATACAATTTGTGTATTTAGTCTGTAAGCAAAGATAATCAAGTTAAATCTGTTTTTCCTTATTGTATCCAACTATATACACCATTGTAAATAAAAGATGGAATTAATATAACTGGTCTAGTTTTATCAATGTTGGCATTAGCTATGTTAAAGCAAGGAAAATGTCTGTATGTGTTAAATATTACCAGTATGTTTAATTCTTCATTTTAACAGGCTGTAAGTATATATACTTACTCCCTGGTTTTAATAGTGTTCAATATATTGTTAGATACTACTAATGTAGTCAATTAGAGTTGTGAATGGTTGATTCTTCGTTTTAATGTTTTTTCAATACATATATCAATTATAGGGTAATCCTTTAATCTCGAGCCGGTAACTTGTCCTGAATTCTTACTCGTTTAGGCCGTGAGAGTTTTATTGGGGATCGTAAAACTGGAAATCAGGTTGCCATGGATAAATACCCTCTGGCTGACAGTTGTTTGTGGGATGAAAGGCCTAGACTTTATGTGCAGATATTGTCCTCCCACAAACCGAGCATGTAATTAGTAGGAGATTAGTGTGTTGCGTAACACCTACTGATAAGAGTCAATAAAACACTGGTAATGGTCAATAAAACACAGAGTCGCAAATTATGCTGCAATAGGCCCTAATCAATGGAGATTACTATATTGACTTATTAATATTTGTATACATATGAATGACTATTTTATGATTGCTATAATGATTGTGTTTATGGGTGAATGTTTTTTTTCTTTTAGATAAATTGTAATCAGTTTATCTTGAATGGCGCGGCACTGTAAATAATTTATATATATTAGATACAGTGTCGCGTAAATATAACACATCATTCTAAATAAAAAATGAAATTAATATAACTTGTCTAGTTTTCATCAATATTAGCATAAAGATAAGTACATTTCACCCACCCGCTTGAAGTAAGGAATATATGTGATAAATGTTCCCAGTCTTCGTTTTAATAGTTTTCAATATCCATCCACTAAGGCGCTTAAAGTAAGGAATATGTGTTAAATGTTGCCAGTCTGTTTAACTATGCTTTTTCACGGGTGGACACGGTGTCCACCAATAACTGTATAATTCGTAAAAGTCCGATAAGTATAGGGTGTGCCTCTATATTGTTGAATATTGTATTGGGGGTGGGGGGGGGGGGCGGGCTGGTTCAGATATCTGTTTATTGTCCGGTATTTTGGTGTGAAACACAGGCCAGACGATCCAGACCGCCATAAGCAGTATAGTATATTTACATGATGCAAACCAGAGTAATAAAATATACCTTCGCAATAATTGTATGCCATGTGGTCCCAAATATTACCCTGGCTCGTTCTACAATCCGGGTCCGACGGTCCTGGCACCCGTACCGACGCCCCTGACAACACTTACATATTCAGGATAGTCTATTTACGTCAAACATATATACCTTGACAAGAATTGTTATGCCATATGGTACGCCAGTTACCGAGGCTCTGTCTACAACCCAAGGCCGACGACCCCGACACCCGTACCGACAGCCACGACACCCGGCAGGAATGCATGAATGCAGGATATTTTATTTACCTAAAGCGTCCCGATTAACATAATATACCTTCACAATAAGTGTATGCCATTGGTTCCCAAATATTACTCTGGCTTGGTCAACAATCCAGGCCCGACGGCCTCGACACCCGTACCGACGGCCACGACACCACTCACATATTTAGGATAGTCCATTAACGTCAAGCAACCTGAATAACAACATATACCTTCACAAGAATTGTTCTGCCGTATAGTGCGCCAATGTTACCGAGGCTCTGTCTACAACCCAAGACCGACGACCCCGACACCCGTACCGACGGCACCGACATCCGTACCGACAGCCACGACACCCGGCAGGAATGCATGAATGCATGATATTTTATTTACATCAAGTTAACAAAATATACCTTCACACTAATAGGTATTGCCAGATGGTTCACATATCACGTCCGGCTTCGGTCTACAATTGCCGACGCGGTCTGCAATTATCGCCCAGCTGAAGCCCGTACCGACGACACCGACAACCGTGCCGATAGCCCCGACACCCGGCAGGAATGCAGGATAGTTTATTTACATAAAGCGTCCCGATTAACAAAATATAACTTCACAATAATTGTATGCCATTGGTTCCCAAATGTTACTCTGGCTTGGTCAACAATGCAGGTCCGACGGCCTCGAAACCCGTACCGATGGCCACGACACCACTCACTTATTCAGGATAGTCCATTAACGTCAAGCAACCTGAATAACAACATATACCTTCACAAGAATTGTCCTGCCGTATAGTGCGCCAATGTTACCGAGGCTCTGTCTACAACCCAAGACCGACGACCCCGACACCCGTACCGACGGCACCGACATCCGTACCGACAGCCACGACACCCGGCAGGAATGCAGGAATGCATGATAGTTTATTTACATCAAGTTAACAAAATATACCTTCACACTAATAGGTATTGCCAGATGGTCCACAAATCACGTCCGGCTTCGGTCTGCAATTGTCGACTCGGTCTGCAATTATCGCCCAGGTGAAGCCCAATAGCTCACATTTGACCCTTCGGCTCAGGTGAGCTAAAAACCAGCAAAATCGGACCGGTAACAGCAGAGTTATGACCCTTGACTTAGTTAAAAATGCTATATTTTGCCTCGTTAAGACGATAGGGGCTTCATTTTTCATCCGATCTTTACCAGATTGATAATATCAACAAAAAGCTCGGATAAATTGGAAAACCAGCCAGATCGGACCAGTAACAGCGGAGTTATGGGCCTTTATTTAGTTGAAAATGCTAAGACCCTATTGTCTTAACGAGGCCCAATATTGCATTTTAAACTAAATTAAGGGCTAACTTATTTAAGGACCATAACTCCGCTGTTGCTCGTTCGGGTATATAAGTACATTACTCAGTATAATATATTTTATTTTTTTAATTTTTCTTTTACCTTTTTTTTTTTTTTTTTTTCATTTTTTTTCTGTGTTTTTCTTCTTCTTTTTCTTTTTTTTTTATTCTTTAATTGCTTTTTTTATTTATTTTTTGTTAACGCCATGTTGGATCGGACGAATCTAGTTGTACCTATTGCGTTTTGATTTTTGATGGCATTACGGCCCCTTGACATGTTTTCTTTAAATGTCTTGTCGGCGCTACTCCTCCTAAACACCTTGTTGGATTTCGACGAAACTTGGCATGAATCATCGATAGAAGGTCTAGTTGTGCATGTCGCGCCTTTGTTCCAGTTCGTCGATTTTGACGGAGTTATGGCCATTTGTCATTTTTACTTTAAATTTCTTGTCGGCGCTACTCCTCGGCTTGTTGGATTTCTACGAAATTTGGCAGGAAGCCTCAATATGATGTCTAGTTGTGCAAAGCGCGATATATCAATGAAATCTTGGACAAGTTCGAAAACAAGCTAGATCTTGATAGTAACGACAGAGTTATGGCCCTTGATTTGTTGAAAAATGCTATATTGTATTTTCCTTTGTTAAATCTGTAGTTACTTCATTTTTTATCTAAACTTTACCAAATATGTTTAGAATGTTAATATAAACTCCCAACTTGCTAAAAGAAGTACTGATGGGAATTTTATGTCGACAATCCTTGATATAAGAGCCGTTTTAGCAAGTAGAGCGTCCACAGGCCCTCTTGGGTCTCTTGTTTAATAAAAGCTACCAGTTACTACATACTATCTCTATCGTGAAATTATGTTGCCTTTATGGCAACTTGAGTGCTATTCTGTTCTGATTATGTTTTGTGCTATGACAGGTAAGTGTAATAAACTTTGAATTCACAACACCTTCAATTTCTTCATTTACGGTATAGAACTTAAATACACTTACGTACTAATGGGATTTTGCTACCTGCATATGATTCTGTAATTTCTTCTTAATTTGAAGAACTAGTTAGGATGGAGGTAACTAGGAAAATAAAACGTGTCAGGTAAGCAAAGCTTTTTGGTTTAATTTCTTCGATGAGCGTGCATCTACAGTACTCTAGACGACATTTATAAGTATCCCAGTTATATTTTATTTCATATCTTTTATATGGAATGTACACTTTTGAAGAAAAAATATCGCATGACAACTCAACAATATATTTTAACAGATTAAATAAATTTGAAAATAAAGAATCGATTTGATAATCGGATTACAGTCAGTCACCCTTTAAAGAACGTGCTAAAAATTTGAGGAAATTATGATGAAAATTAGATTTTATATTAGCATTTAAAATTTAAACGTGCCGTCTTGTGTATGCCTGTAGATTACGTGTTCGTTAAACTGCATTTATCGCAGTATGCCGTTTCTCGCACTGAGTGACCCATACCTTTAAAACGCTAGACACACCGATATGTTATTATAATAAGGCCTGGAGAAGGGGTCGCTCCTTTTATCATTATTCCGATACAACTTCTAGCTTCTAGCCAATTCAATAAATTAACATTTCTATCAAACGGCTCCTCGTCTTCAACATTCACAAATCCAAGATTGGTAAATATCACGATTCCGATTAACTCCAAGCTCTATTCAATAATTACCGGGACAGTATTATGTCAATTTATCAATTGTACATTTGCATAATATGTTCTATTCCTTTGTACCTTTTTCAAAGAGAAATACAATTTCTTGCTTTTTATTCATAAACAGGACACAACTCAAAACATTATATCATTTCAGCGAAACATAATCCTGGTGAGAATTTATTAACAATATATATTGACAAACAAAACGTTTTTGATAGATCCATTGCTTAGCTACATTCAAACTATTGGCGAACGTATTTGGTAATCATATGTATGACGGATAATATGGATTGTTAAGTAACTAACCCGCCAAATAACGACACAATTACACTATAAAACCGTTCATCAGAACTTTATCCAGGTGTTCATGTAATATAATAATGTATATGTGCCGATCAAATGTATAGGATTTGTCATGGGTTCTTAAAATACTCCTTATTGAATATGCGTAAAATGAGTTGGTAACTCTTAATTCAACTCTCCAGTTGTAGGGTTTGACCTGTCTGGTTTTTATTGTGTCTATAGAGATTGTATTCTCAAAATATGTAAGTTATATATATCCCTCGTTTTCCTATATAAGTCTATGCAAAACATGCAAAATCTCCATATGCAAACTTTGGACCCCGAAGCACGGTGTACATTATGTTGTAAACGTGTTTCTGTTTTTGACGGGATAGCTACTTTAAGGTCAAGGCAAATGTACAAACTATTACGCGTAAACAAAAGTAGAAAAAAACAAACACATCCATTAAGACGTTGATAAAGTAGAGGACAAGGACTATCACACACTGACTTATATGGGACGTGATTTACAAACTTCGTAAGATTCTTGATTAAGGTCACTTCCATACAAGCGTTATCAAACTTATTTAAAAGAAGAGTTTAGGATCTTTTTGACGTTGACGCATTTACAGTTCGCCACTACGCCTTTCTCGTTGATTGTGCGATGACTCGACATATCGACTTTGAGACTGCAATATTTCGTTTATCGTGTTCGGTCATTTCCAAAGGTCCACTCTCATACTCGTTTTATGTTTTTAGCTCTACTGGCCGAAGACCAGCAGAGCTGTTGTCCGTCGTCCGTCCGTCGTTAACTTTTGTCTCGTTAAGACGATAAGGCCTTCATTTTTCATCTGATCTTTACCAAACTTTATCAGATTGTTAATGTCAATAATAGCTTAAGCAAGTTCGAAAACCAGCCAGATCGGACTAGTAACAGCGGAGTTATGGCCCTTGATTTAGTTAAAAATGCTATATTGTTCCTCGTTAAGACGATAGGGCCTCCATTTTTCATCCGATCTTTACCAAGCTTTATCAGATTGTTAATGTTAATAATAGCTTAGGCAAGTTCGAAAACCAGCCAGATCGGACCAGTAACAGCGGAGTTATGGCCCTTGATTTAGTTAAAAATGCTATATTGTTCCTCGTTAAGACGATAGGGCCTCCATTTTTCATCCAATCTTTACCAAGCTTTAACAGATTGTTAATGTCAATGAAAGCTCGGACAAGTTTGAAAACCAGCCAGATCGAAATAGTAACAACGGAGTTATGGCCCTTGATTTAGTTACAAATGCTGTATTTTGCCTCGTTAAGACGATAGGGCCTTCATTTTTCATCCGATCTTTACCAAATTTTACCAGATTGTTAATGTCAATAAAAGCTCGGAAAATTCGAAAACCAGCCAATGCCCTTGATTTCGTTAAATATGCTACATTTTGCCTTGTTAAGACGATAGGGCCTTCATTTTTCATCTGATTTTTACCAAACTTTACCAGAATTTTTTACTTTTTTTTCCTTTATTACTTTTATATTTCTTTATTATTTTTTTATTTATTTTTTTATCTATTTATTATTATTTTTATTTTTTTATTATCTCTACTGACAAAGTTCAAAAACAAGCCAGATCGGACCAGTAATGGCAGAGTTATGGCTCTTGATTTAGTTAAAAATGATATATTTTGCCTCTTTAAGACGATAGTCACTCGCTTCATTGATGTTATAAGAGCCATATTAGCAGGTAGAGCATCCACAGGCCCTCTTGGGCCTCTTGTTTATATTCCTGCTCACCCCAGCTGCATTTTTTCCACTCACCGTCCCAAGGCGGTAGCCCTATTGTCAACACGTTTGTATTTGTGATGTCACGCACCTTGCTTCATATTAACATTAATAATTCATATTGCTGTTTGTATTAATGTCTGTGTTTGGTTGACAGTGTTCTGTGAATGCCATATTTCCTGTTGGACCATCATACCTACTTTAATTATTTTGCCTACCAATTATATTGCCTACTAATTATTTTGCCTACTAATTATATTGCCTACTAATTATTTTGCCTACTACTTATATTGCCTACTAATCTTGTCTAGCTTGTTAGAGGATATAGTCTGACGTGGATGTCTTTATTTACACTGTCCTGTTGTTGAGCCTCAGAACCTGGTTTAAACGTCGCCGACACTTTGGCAACTGAACGTTCCAATGCTGCACCCCTGTTGTCAACCCTTTTATGTTTGCGGAGTAGCATATGTTGCTTCCGTTAATCAATGTTGATTGGTTTGATTCTGTGAATGCTACATGTCCGGATGAGTTGCTACAGATTCTGTATTTTGGGTACTCTTTTTTGCATCATGTAATAACTCAACGAGTGAAGATGTGTAGCCGGATTGGTTCGGACTTGAAGACGACTTTCCATTATTTCTGCCTTTGCTGATGAGATTGTTTTCCTAGCGTCGTTCTTTACATTACTTTTTTCTCTATCGACGACATTACATAAACATTACGGTCACCGATGACAGAATAGACGATTACTTGCTATTAAATACACACGCTTCTTTAAACGTGATTCATTAAACACATTTTATCATTTTTTATGTCCGTTATAAACGCACTTTTTGACGCACTTCCCAAAACATCCGGCATTACAATATGTTGGTTTTGTTTTGATTGTATGATGTTTGACGTCATTTTCAACACATGTAAGGTTATATATGACGGTCGATTTTTTTTTTGTGCTGGAGGCAGACCATACAATAGGTTGACATATAAACATTTACGACTGCTATATAGTACATAACCCATCGCAAATCCAATCATGTGACTTTAAACTGTAACAAAACGTGACGTCATTTCGTTTTTAAAGCGTGTTTGAGTATAACAATCAAACCAACTGCAGTTTTAACATTTTGACTTTTACGACAGTTCATTAGTCGTTCAACGGTCACAACTCTTACATAACGCCTCCGTTTAACGCCTCCCAAACAGACGAAACACTCTCCATAGTATATAGTAGTTTAACAGCGTAGTTTAACAGCACCGTTTTTTATTTCAGCAATTTCGCTTGACGATCCACCCCCTTCGTATGAGCAGTGTGTCGCCTACGCGGACCCGTTTCCGTACGACCAATTACCTCCTCAGTGTCAGATGATTGCGAGCAGCAAAGAGACTGTCACAGCTGTAAGAAGCAACAGCGTGTATTCTCAAGCAAACAACACTACATCATTAACATCAACATTTAATGCCAATGGTTCCTTGGAAAGTGACTTCCAATCAAGAATTGAACATGCTAAAACAGGGTCAACAGTAACTTATATTGAGGGTGAAACGAATTCATCTTTGTCAATAAAAGACGAAAACATATAGAGTGACGAGCATACAGAAACGGAAAGGCCTTTGAGTTAGGTCATGAAGACAATGAACATCTCACACGCACAGCAACGTGCATTGATAACGTATTAAATCGCACGTCGACAGTACTACAATAAGTAATGTCAGCGGTAGCGGAGATTGTAATCTCAGCGATAGCGGAGATTTGGGCCAAGCGAGCAGGCTACAACGTTGTCATTTAATAAACACTGACATGGCAAAAGTAAAAGAAAACGAAGCAGACTCGTTTTTATACAGTATGTTCACGGGAGGTGATATAAGGTGCCGTCGCACGCCCCTAGCACCGGCTTAAGTGGAATTTTATTATTGGGTTCGAAAATCCCAAAGCACCAGTAAGTAATACCACTACTGAAGTAAAACTCAATGAAACCACAAGGATGAGCGAATTTTGCAACTGTTCAGTCATTTAAGCTAATTCCAGAACATTTGGGAGTGAGAAACAGCAATGTGCCATACCTTACATTGCAAATGTGACACCCTTTGAAGAAAATGTGACTTTTATAAGTTAAGGTGAAGGGACGAAATGATCTCTATAAGCTTTCGTTCCAATTCATTTATTCGTGTTTGTAAAATGTGTAACGTTTTTTTTTAAAACAAAATATGCACAAAAAAATAATAACCTTGAATTTGATAGAAATATTGCAATATGCAATTCATATAACTAAGTTGTTGTTTGTGTTAATGCGTGTTTTTGGTTGTGTTCTGTGAAAGCTACATTTCCTGCTCGACAGAACCTTCTGCTAATGGTATAAATACCGAATACTTTCACATTATTCCTGTCTTTTTCCACCATTGTCTGTTTTAATAACAACCGACATAGCATTAACTGACGCATACTTTGCACTGTAGGTCATACTACACCAATTCATTTTCCATAGGCCTACCTTATAGCTCTAATCTCTGTACTGAGTTGCCTAATGTAGGAAGCTATATTTTTTATTACTTGTTTTGAAAGACCTATCTTAGTTTTATCATAAAAAAAATATTTCACAATATGTTGAGTATGTTTTGAAAAAGCTGTTTGGGTCGGATGGTGCTGACCCACCTACTTGCATGTAGAAACATGAGGAAAATGTAAAATATACTTCTTTTTTTGATTATGCAACACATTATGAATACATTGCACAAATGTATGATTTAACCTTTATAAGTACTCTTCAAAAGTTGAATTTTAATTTTTTAGCAAGATTTTTTGGTTTGTTTACCTTGTCAACCAATCAAAATTAAGAGATTCTGTGTAATAGCTCCGAATTTACCCTGGAACTTTTTCCCTGCCCGCTGATTGGTTGGTAATTGGTGTAGTCTGATCTGTACTTTTGCAGAGATTTACATTAAGTAGACCCTTTACAGTTTAAGTTTAAAGCTGTCATCACAACGTTGATATATAATCCTGCTCTTTGCTGATATTGCTGATCTTCGCTGATATTGCTGCACTTTGCCTAATTTCCTGACAATTAAAACCCCGTTATATTTATTGTGAAGCAGAGCTCTCTGTATCAATGATTTGTGGCACACTATAGGTTGACATACACTTTCGTTATTTTAATAAATGAATAAGTATAGCCATGTTTTTAAAGAGGCTATTTAAAAGATCGGATTTTTGAAATTGTATTCGTAATTGTTTTAGACAAGCCGATTGCGGAGATTTTCCGATCTTATTCGTTTACAATCGGAACTACCTCGTCTGATTAGCGAAGAGTTCCGATCGATTCGTTTGCTATCGGAACTGCAACGAATAGTTTGTAATCGCATTGCGCATGTCCGAGAAAATCGTAAAAACTCGTAGTTCTCCGGCAGGAATAAACGGCTGGGCAGCATTTTATTCAAGATATTGTTTTGATCATATCTAATAATTTACAGAACTGGAATACGAACCATGATTCTTCTTAGAATACTCATAAAATAGCTTTGTATACATATAAATGCAGTAATATTGAGTATTTAATATTTTACATTAAAAATCGCGTAGATATAGGTAGTGCCTCTTTAAACCTACAAAAAGCATATATTTTGCGTTAACCTGTTGCAATCGCTTACTATTTCATCATTATTACCGAGGCTTTTGAAAAGTCAAGATAACGATAAGCTGCCCATATTGTGGCAAACTTTATATACATAATATTCCATACCTACCTCTCGTATTGTTTTTGAGAGCTGCTATGGGAAATACATGTTTTATGCAAGAGTTCAATGACCTTAGAGAATAGGTGCAATGAATAATACCTGACATTTATATTATGAACCAGTGACATAGTTTTGATAGACGTGCTAAACAGTGGAGGAACGTATATCTATTTGCATATTAGCTCAGTCAGTGACACCATAAGAAATAACTGTTACAGTGTAAAAAGACATCCCTTAAAGGGACACATGGCAATCCTGATTTGTTAAAATCTCACGGCGTCGCGTTAGTTTTTGTACATAACTTGCATTTGTTCAATCATTAATATTAATTATAAGAATAGTATAAAGCAGACTGTTTTTTCAGAGTACACTCACCAATAATATATTCAAACATATGGTAGAATAAGACGACACCATGAAAACTCAAAATTTAATATAATTATATACAAGTAGGTTTAAAGTCAAAAAGATACCGGATTAATACACTGAGATTAATAATCTCAATGCTTAATAAACACTTCAAGATTACATTGCGTCCCTTTAAAGAGAGACTTCATTGAAATCTGCGCCTGGACCAACTGAGACAATTGTCCTATATTCCGCATTACTGTATGGAGACACAACTCCACAAATATCATTCAATCGGAACACGACAACGACATGCGCAACTAGGCTTGGTACTGATCATTCCTGCCTAGTTTCACTGAAATCCAACCAGGTTTAGGAAAAGTTTGTGTATAAGGGCCCATAACTCTGTCAAAAATCATTTAACCAGAACATGGCCATGACTTGCGCAACTGGGCTTGGTACTGATCATTCCTGCTATTTTCCGTTGAAATCCAGCCAGGGGCTTGGAGAACTAGTCTGTACAACGTTAGTGCATTAAAACTTTTAAAGGGCCATAACTCTGCCAAAAATCTTTCTCAACCGGAACACGGCGATAATATGCACAACTAGGCTTGGTACTGAAAGTTTGTTTTTGTAAAACATTTAAAGGGCCATAATTCTGCCAAAGATCAATCAACCGGAACACTTTAAAGGGCCATAACTCCAAAAATCATTCAACCGGAACAAGGTGACAATATGCCCAACTAGGCTTGGTACTGATCAGGCCTTATCATACCAATATGGTAAGTTTGGTAAAGATCGGATGAAAAATGAAGGTGCTGGAGAGTTAACACATTCTTCAATAATTCAAGGGCCATAACGATGGTGTTAAGGGTGACCACTGCTGAGGTTTTGGATTTTTGCACTTCCGGAAATTTACATTTGTTATATTTCAAAAAATTTAATAAAACTGGAAAAAATAATTATACAGTAACAAACTTATGCCCAATAGGGATATTTTAGTGCAAAAAAAATAAAAAAAAAATAGAATTTTTTTTGACCTCACATGTTGTGCCCAAAATTGACAATTTTTAACATAAGCCAAAATGGGGGGTAGGGGTACAAAAGATGGTATTTCTCAAAAACCATTTAAGATATTCACTTATTTTAAACTTTATTACAAAGACATGTGTTAGCATATACAGAGACAGGAATAAAAAGTATTTTCCTATTATTTGTTACAGACCTATGCCGTTATATGTCAGAGCTCGTCGAAATCTAAAAAAGCACATTTTTTTCTCAGTTTTTATTGAATATCTTTCTTATATGCACACCGACCCCCAATTTTTATTTTTTCATTCTGATACTCAGGTCTTGTATATATTGTAGACAAAATATCTCAAAAAGTTATCTGTTCCTTTATCATGAAAAATGTATGGATCACAAATTTAAAAATGCAATTTATAGTAAACTGGGTGGGGTAATGACAAGGGATGTAATAATTTTTCAGATGGTGATAAAAATACCACAACCCTTAATTTTTCATCCTAAAGTATGAACTATTACATTAAAAAAGACGGAAAATCGATACCTGTTCTGCAAACCACACTACACACATATAAGTTGCCATACACAATTTGCAGCTGATTCAAAATTTAAAACCACACTGTGAGAGTGTATTACTAAAGATTAATATTGCTAAAAAGTTAAATCACCAACACATCATTATTTTCCCAGAAACTAACTAGTAATATGTTAGTCTTCATAAAAAACAGGGAAATAAAAAATTCTATCTGTTCTGATATTCACCAGAGGGCACCCTTAATGGTCCGATCTGGCTGTTTTTCGAAACTTATCGAGCTTTCATCAATTTCAACACTCTGGCAAAGATTGGTAAATGTAGGATGCAAATTGGAGGGGTAGCGTGTTGACAAGAGAAACTATAGCAATTTTAGTTAATTTAAGGGCAATAACTCCGGTATTATTAGTCCGATTTGTCTGATTTTTGAACTCGTCTGAGCGTGTATAGATATTAAAAATCTGATAAAGTTTGGTGAAGATCGAATGAAAAATGAAGGTGCTAGTGTGTTGATATCAAAAAGTTAACACATTTTTCAATATTTCAAGGGCCATAACTTCGGTGTTACTGGTTCAATCTGGCTGATTTTTGAACTTGATCGAGCTTTCATCAATGTCAACAATCTAACGCTAGAGTGTTCACAAGACGAAATATAGCAAATTTCGTTAATTAAAGGGCAATAACTCCGGTGATACTTGTTCGATCTAGCTGGTTTGCAAATTCGTCAGAGCTTTTATTTATATTAATAATCTGGTAAAGGTTGGTAAAGATCGGATGAAAAATGGAGGCGCTAAAGTGTAAAACAGACAAATATAGCAAATTTCGATAATTCAAGGGCAATAACCAGGTGTTACTGGTCCGATATGGCTGTTTTTCAAACTCATTCGAGCTTTCATTGATATCAATAACCTGGTAAAGTTTGGTAAAGATCGGATGAAAAATGAAGGTGCTAGAGTGTTGACATTAAAAAGTTAACGGACGACGAACGGCCGACGGACGACGGACAAAAGACCATGACATAAGCCCTACGCTAAAAATGAATGCAAGACCGTTTATGGAAATCGACGAACGTGTTTTAAGGGAAATCGACGAAAGTGTTTCGTTATTATATATGGGAACTAATATTATCAAAGGTTCGGTATGTTAAAATATATCGTAGATTTCTCTTAATAAATTTGATTGGAGATTATAAAAAACTCTCACTTAATATTTCAAATTAAAATGTGCTACCTCCATAGACTTTCGGTTATAAACATTTGACCAATCACATTAGATAATTCCGTCACTTGTTCAATATGGATACGCCCATCGTTCATTTGTTGATTGATATGTAAACTAGTTAGGTCGCTCAGGCGCTCAGGCGACCTAACTTAAAATCTAGCAGTCAGTCCACGCTTGCCAAATATAAACCAATATGAAACGCACTGCCAGTGAAATGAAGTAAACTAATTAATGAATGAATGAATGGTGTTTTACGGCACGTCGACACATAAATAGGTCATATTGTGCGCAAAAACTGATGAATGATGAAGAAATGAAGTTATAATTAAAAATTAATTTAAATATATCAAGATAAAACTATTTACAAGTAATGGATGTTATGGTAGTAATATAAACTATATATGTAAATCAAGAAATGGCCGAAAACGGGTATATAAAGAAGTAAATATATACAAGAACATATTATAATGATTTATATAGTCCGATTTCCTTCAGGAAATCTAAAACTAGACTAAAATATATAGTATCAAATAACTCGGTCATAGTATTAACATTGTAGTACCTTTGACGCATAGGATCAAAGTCTACACATTCCAACAATACGTGTTTGACCGTTAACGGTGAAAAGCAAGGTATACATTCTGGTTGCTCACCTTGTAATAAATATGAATGAGTATAACGTGTATGCCCTATCCTGCACCGGGCTAAGACAATTTCCTCTTGACGAATGGGTCTACTAGAAGAACGCCATTCTCCGAGTAACTGTTTAATTGAATGGAGTTTATTGTTAACTGACAAATCCCAAGCGGCTTGCCAAGAGTTACGAATATATGTGTTAATACAACTTTTAAAATCAGTATAAGGTAATTTGTTATTAGATATATGTAAACCTAATGCTGCTTTAGCAGCACTATCAGCTCTATCATTACCACGTATTCATACATGGCTTGGAAGCCAGCAGAAAATAATAACATTATCAACTATAAGAGAATTGTACTTCTCTAAAAGTTGAAGCACAACTGGGTTATCATGTTTCATATTACCCAGTGGTTGAAGAGATGAAAGGGAATCAGAAAAGATTACAAAATGGTCATCATCAGATTCATGAATATAATTTAAGGCCAGTTCAATTGCCTTAAGTTCAGCTGAAAGGATAGAGGCTTTGTCAGGCAAGCGGCTCTTTATGCTGTGTTTGTGAACAACAGCTGCTGCAGCTACTTTATCTCCATCTTTAGAACCATCTGTGTATATATGTTGAAAGATGCTGTATTTCGATTTAATTTCATTAAATTTGCTTTAAAAGACAGTAGGGTCTGTATTGGATTTGTTACTATTACAAAGATCGAACAAATTGTTAGTGTTTAAAAGTCCACGGTGGAACCTGTGGTACCCTGCACTTAGGTCGATTTTAGTGTCTCTTAATTTTGGTTTAATACGAAGACCAAATGGTCGAAAGGCCTTCGGTTTTCGATCAAAAAGAGGTTCATAACTAAGATTAAAACATTATCGAAAGTTGGGTTTGAAGGGTTAGATTTTAATTTAATGGCATATTGAAGGGCTAATTTGTCCCGTCTATGAGACAGTGATGGTTCATTCACTCCAACGTATAGACTTACGGCTGGTGATGTATGAAAGGCACCTAAGGCGAGTCGTAATCCTTGATTATGTAAACTAATGACTTCCCGGTTATTGTACTACATAAAAAAATCATTAATTTACTGACGAAAAATTACTCCCTTGGAAAGGAGTTATATTATGACCCCTCACATGCACTATAGTGACCTTCGTAAATTAATGCCCACCCCACCACCCCCACATGAAGTGATTTACCCCCTCCCTCACGATCGTCCTTTTCCTTTCTGGTTTTCTTTCTTTTCTCTCCCAGTCTTTCTCGTTTCATCCGTTTCTCTCCCTCCCTTCCTCTACTTTCTCCTTCTCCTTGAAATGAACTCGGATTGGGTAGTTGAAAATATACACTTCTATAATGCATATATGTTTAATTACTATACACATTTCTAAAAAAAAAAGCTATTTGTTTCTTTGAAGAACTTTTTAGTACAGTTTCCTCTTATATTTTGGCTGCAGCACGTTGTTTAAATTTCGAAATATACCTTTGAACAGTTTAATATATGTATTTCAAAAAAGAAAGTAGAAAGGTTATGCAATTGCAACGTGTCGAAAAAATGTTGACATTATTCCTTGTTTGGTATACAACTGAAGACTAACGTTTTTAATGTTTATTTACACAATGACGTCATGCAACTGTCATTGTTGATATCAGCGCGTGACTTCTATCTTCCACCAGGTGTAATATCAGGCTTTCCACCACCCATGTAAAACGCGGATAACTTTATCCTGTATGCAAGAATTATTGTATCTACATACATTATGCAATTGTAATGTCAAGCGCGTAGTCAATTTTATTGCTATTTGAGTGTCAGTATAGATTCAATTTAATGCATACATAAATGTTTAGAGGAAACCGAAGTTTTTGTATAAGTATAATACATGTCACGCAATGTGTAATACGTGTCACGCAATGTGTAAAACGTGTCACGCAATGTGTAATACGTGTCACGCAATCTCATGTATCCATATGTCCGTATATACATACAAAATGCAAAGCATCAATACAAATACAATTTAAACTATTGCAGTATGAAATAGAAATAAACTGAAAGTAAACACGTATTCAAGTTTTAACCTTTTATTGTTTTAACCTGGTTTAAACCCTCAGCGGCCCGTTTTGTCACTGACCGTTCCAAGGCGGTAGCTCTATTGCTAACCCTTTTATGTTTGTGATGTCATATCTGGCCTTTCATTCATCTTTGTAATTATTGTTTGTTTCTATATGTGTATTTGTTGACTATTGTCCTTGAGTGCAACATTTGACTATTGTCCTTGAGTGCTACATTTGACTATTGTCCTTGAGTGCTACATTTGACTATTGTCCTTGAGTGCTACATTTGACTATTACCCTTGAGTGCTACATTTGACTATTGTACTTGAGTGCTACATTTGACTATTGTCCTTGAGTGCTACATTTGACTATTGTCCTTGAGTGCTACATTTTCTGTTCGGCTTTTATATCTACTTTTATTGTTTGTGAAATGTCCAAATACAGTAATATTGTTAGCACCGATGAATGGTTAAAGAATACGTGAATTTCGTATAACTAGTTTATCAACATTTAAACTTTAGCTTTAATAAACAAGTTTTCTTTTGGTTTTAATTGACACATTCAGTCTACAATGGTACGTTATATATGTCACGTAGCTCACGTATGAACACTTTCAACAGCGATTTTCGATCTAAACAGCTAATAAAAACATATTATCGAAATATGTCGGAGAGACATTGACCTGAATATTATACTACGATGTTTACAAGTTTACCACTGTTACATTATACCCGAGTATTTCATTTAACTACATCCAATAGTTACTACATACTAGCTCAGTTATTCATACATACACGGGAATTATGTACACTTCATACGAAATTGAGGGCTTTGTTTTGATTGTACTTCGTAGTGTGACAGGTAAGTGAAACTTCTAATTAAAATATAATAAAAATATTTAGTCTGTTGACTTTGCACACCATCTCCGATGTGTTTATACTATAGCCAGTTGTATGAACTATTATATACTCGTTTTGTATGTGACGATTTTGTAGCTATTTGTACATGAGGAATCTGACCTTGGAGCGTATTTTACTTATATATAAAAAATAAAATTTAGAGTATTGAAACGACTACTCGGGTTATCAGGAATTCAAATAAACAAATGTAACAATAAAATTTACTACGCGCTTGACATTACAATTTATGAGACATTAATATAACTGAGTTAAATTCAGGAATGGATCCAGGATTTCATGTTAGTGGGGGCGGAAGTTTTTCAAAAATGGGTTGACAAGTAAAAAAAAAAAAAAAAAAAATACAAACAAACAAAATACCCTTTTTTAGTGGGGCGTAAAGATCTTTATTGGGTTAACAAGCAAGCAGTAAATCCCTCCAAAATAACCTATTTGCCATTGTTTAGGGCTTAGGCCTGTGCGCGCGGCGGCTCCGCCAAACCCCCTAGATCCGCAGTGTAAAAGCAAAATTAGGTACACACAAGAGTAACATTCAAAGAACGCAGTGAACCAAAACACAACAACAACATTAAAATAAATCAAAACGTTGTATCGTTGTCTCTTTTCTGAAACGCAAATACGTTAAACTAAGCTATTAGTCAACTTTTTTTTCTCTCCAAAGGACGACCTTTTCGGTATTATTGATATTCAGACTAGCGTTGGTTTAGTGCTGTATGACCGCTGTAAAACGTCTCCCAGACGACGAATCAGTAGTTATTACTTACTAGTCATTTGGGACCATCAAGCCCAATCTTTGTGGCTTTGAAGTAAAATAACACTTTGCACCTTATACTATCTATCATGAAAATACTTAATAAAACAGTCTGCTTCTTTTCGCTCTTGTCTGTGTTCGTTTCTTCCAATGGATTCATTTTTCTGTATAAATTTAGGATGTGATGGAAAGAAGCGATAAATCATTAAATTCCTGTAGTTGGGACATCTTTATCATCTACTGATGATACTGTTTTCCTAACTTTCATATTTGCATTACTTTTTCTCTATCGACAATATAAATGTAACGGTCAACGAACTTTGATTATAAGTTACTTTACGTTTACAAATGAAAGTAGATATAAAAATCGAACAAGAAATGTAGAAGTCAAGGTACAGTCAACCAAATGCACGCATAGAAACAATTAGCAAAATATATGACAAGAAAGATGATTTTAATTTTGATATTGTTAATTATCCCCATTTAGATGGGGATGAGTTGCATGCTTGGTGATGGACCTATTTACAGTTCGCCACTATGCTTTCCTCTTTGATTGTGAGATTACCGGATAGGCTGTGGACCCTATGATGACGTCTACCTAAAGCCCAAAAGGACGGTGACGTTTGATGTTTGTCTGCAGTTTTGTCTTGTCGTGCCCTCATTGGTTTATTCTCTTGTTGCTCTGGCTTCTGCCAAGTCAATAGTCAATGAGTACCTTTTTGTGGCTTTCTAGGCTATTGTTTTTTGTTTTATTTATATATACATGAGCATCTTTGTGTTTTACTTATACTGCCTATTAATGCTGCTTTGTTGGTTAGAGAATAGTTCATGGCGGAGATTTCTTTATTTACAATGTCCCGTTTTATTGGGTAGACAGTAGGGTAACAGTGAGGTGTGGTGCACCCTAGAACCTGGTTTAAACCCCCAGCGGCATTTTTTTTGCCATTGCCTGTTCCAAGGCGGTAGCCCTATTGTCAACCCTTTTGCGTTTGTGATGTCTTATTTGGCCTGTTATTAATCTTTAAATGTGTTCTTTGTTTCTCTGTGTGTTTGTGGTTGACTGTCGTCCTTGAAAGCTGCTTTTCCTGTTCTATTTTTATATATATATTTCGCTACCAAACAGCACGTATTGTCTCGGACTACTTGTATGTCTTTGGTTGAGTTTCTGTTTCAACTAATTTGCAATGTATCATTTTATTTGTTTGCCATTTGATTTTGTTTACAGATGTATATTCATGGACTGTTTCTCCATTCAATATAACTAACAACGCCAGCACTGTCAAGCCATTTGCCGGCACTGTCAAACCTATAATCACCAGCACTGTCGAACAATTTACCAGCATTGATGGGAAGCATAAAACAACTAAACCTCATTCCAATGATAAAAATGAGCATTCGGATGATATGCAGATCGCAAATCCGTGGTACACATTGGCAATGGTAGTAGCCATATGTTCAATGACTTTAATATTGTCTTTACGATATTATTGGATAACAAAGTTACGGAAACAAAGATACAGAGATATGAGTAGCCGGCATCATCGCACCGGTGACAGTCGTCTGTCTACGGTGGAGTCACGTATGTATATCTTAAAGCTGTTGAATCTATGTATAAATTGCATGTCTCTTATTTGTTATTATATATTCACTGGCTCATGGCGAATTCGGGAAGTTAATTGACCGATTTTAACGCATGACACTATGTGCTTTATATACACAGGTAGCACTGTAACTTTCTGGGGGAAATGTTTGCCTCCTTCGGAGACTCGAACACACGTCCTTTTGTTTACAGTCAGGCGATTCATAACTCAGCTTCATGAATTTCTTACTTCTTGGGAACATATGTATATTAAGTACCATTTAATTAATTAATAAAAATAGATTTGGACACACCTCAGTATGTATCAGTATAGAGTCCATCGGTAAACATTCTAAATAAATATGTAATCGTTTTTGAATCGATTTCTGACTAATACAGCGACGTTCTGAACGTTCGTCCATCCGTGGTTCATTGATATTCAAGAGCCATACTAGTACCATTTAACCCTTAACACGCTACATATATATAATGGATCTTTCATTGAATTAAGAATTTTCCATTTTAATATATGACAAAGGGGTGTTTTGGGGAAAACGACTGATCAGCAACCGATCTGGGATTACATTGGACGCATTGGCTATTATAGTCGTGCTTAGCAGGTTAAGGGTTAAAATATAACGTAAACAGCTTAAATAAACACATTGGTACACGCCTCTATACCACATTTAATCGATTTCGTAGTAAAACGTATATGAAATATCTATCACGAAAGCTTATATAAATATTGTTTTGCAAGACATCTTTTGAAGTTTATATTGTTTATAAACATTGCGTGTTTGCATCATTTACAGTTAACATGTAAGACATACATGTGTTTTAACATTCACACTAGCGTTCGTTTAGTGCAGTGTGGCGGCTGTAAAAAGTCTCCCCGTGCTACGAATCAGTAGTGTTATTTTTACTGGTCTTTTGGGACCAACGAGCCCAATATAGGTGGCTTTGAAGTAGAATACCGCTTAAGCCGGTGCTAGGGGGCGTGAGAGGTGTTGCTTCTTTCATTACTTCTCATAAAAAGACTCAATAAAACCGAGTCTGCTGCTTTATTCTCTTAATTGTGTTTTTTGCTCCCAAAGGATCACCTTTATCAGTATTTATACACGGTGACAATAGAACAATTTTCATGAGTGTATGTTTCATGTTGAATTTACTCAAAGATTTGAATAACTTTCAGTGTAATACAAGGAGTTTAATACATTCAATATTAAATAGGCAAGAATGTTAACTCCAAACAAAGCCGTATAATACGGTGTCCGGTTGGGGCTAGATACAATGTCGCATTGTAGTGGGCGACAATGCGATGCTAGACAACGCGACATCGCAACATCGCGACATCGCGATACGACAATGCGACGCGACATCGCGACATTGCGATACGACATCGCGACAATTATGTCGTGATGTCGTATCGCAATGTTGTGATGTCGTATCGCGATGTCGCGATGTCATATCGCAATGTCGCATCGCGATGTCGCGATGTCACGACATTATAAGCAAAATGTCGTGCGTCGCCGGCGACATCGCGACATTATAACAAAATGTTGTGCATCGCGATGTCGTGCGTCGTTGGCGACAATGTCGTGCGCGACGGACGACATTATAATCAAAATGTCGCGCATCGCGATGTCGTGCGTCGTTGGCGACAATGTCGTTGGCGACATTACGACAATTGAAAGAATGTCGCATTGTCGTGGCGACATTACGACAATAATGTCACGTTGTCGTGCGCGACAATGCGACGCCCGACAATGCGACATCGCGACATCGCGATACGACATTGTGGTACGACATCACGACATAATTGTCTCGATGTCGTATCGCAATGTCGCGATGTCGTATCGCATTGTCGAGTTGTCGTATCGCAATGTCGCACTGTCATATCGCGATGTGGCGATGTCGCATTGTCGGGCGTCGATTTGTCGTCCACGACAATGCGACACGACAATACGACATTGTATCTGGCCCCAACCGGACACCGTAGTATAGCGTACACTATTAATTATATCGCTGTCGCATGATGACGTCATGCGCTTAGTGTGATGACGTCGATGAGGGTTCAAACATGAGCCACTGCCTAGTTATACGGTTTTCACATTTATGTTGTATATTTTGTAAATAGTATTACAGACTGGTTACTTCATCGACGTTTAGCAGACATATACAATAACACTAACAGGACACTGATACATGCAGTTTAAAAAAGTTACAATATCATTTTAAGACATCATCATTCGTTAAATGTCACACATAAAACAATCCGACGAAAGACTGCATCGTAAGTTAAGATAACGTATTGTAGCAAGGTAAAACAGATCTCTTCATTTTCATCTATTTCAGACATTTCTCTTGACGACCCTCCCCCTTCGTATGAGCAATGTGTCGCCTTCACGGACCCGCCTCCGTACGACCAATTACCTCCTCAATATCAGATGATTGCAAGTAGCAGAGGAGGCTCACAAGCTGCTATGAACACATTTAAGACTGAACGGTTGACTCCAATAAATGCTGTTCCTGACACATCACGCTGAGGAAGGAATACACTTCAAACTGACTGTTCGTTTAAGAATAGGTTTTAAGTCGAAACATGCTGTAAACCCATACAGAAAAGGGGATCCCTTGGAAGCAGCACACACAAACACCTGAGGAAAGTTGCCGTAGAAGACTCGCTTTTA
Source organism: Cyrtodaria siliqua (assembly GCA_037043455.1). Classification (NCBI taxonomy): domain Eukaryota; kingdom Metazoa; phylum Mollusca; class Bivalvia; order Adapedonta; family Hiatellidae; genus Cyrtodaria; species Cyrtodaria siliqua. The sequence continues at coordinate 77,349 of JAWPHD010007425.1, read as the reverse complement.
CTGATCCTGTTCATGGGAGGTTATATACGCCCCTAGCATCAGCTTAAGCCGTATTATGAATGGTGTTTCACGACACGTCGACACAAAAATAGGTCATATTGTGCGCCAAAACTGATGATAGATGAAAAAATGAAGTAGTAAATAAAAATTAATGTAAATATATAAAGATAAAACTACTTACAAATAAAGAATGATATGGTAGTAATATAAACTATGTATAAATGTAAATCAACAAATGCCCGTCAACGGGTGTATAAACAAGTAACCTATATAAGAAGGTATTATAATGATTTATAAAGTCTCATTATTATAATGATTTATATTTCATAAAGATTGGGCTTTCGTGCCCGATCTGATCGCCCACTCCATTGAAGATTTTAGTATAAAATAGTGTTGCAGAGAACATGCGGACCTAGCCTAATAAATTGGCTCCTTTAACACACTAATGCGGACCCAAACTCGCTTTCTACTTGGAAAAAAGTCAATAGATACACGTAATAACTTTTATAATGCTAATCCCTCTTTACTTCCTCCGAGACCTAGGTTTTCCTTTCGTAATTTAAAATCGGGAATTCAGGAATTTCATAATAAATTTGTTTTAGTTCCTGCAGATAAAGCAGCTAATAATGTAATAAGTGTTTGACGCCTACATTACGTCAATGTGTTATCTCTGGAACTCGGCAGCACCAATTCGTATACTCCATTTAATTCTACTGAGGATGATGTTGTTTCCGCACATATCACTCGGTGCATTACTTTCAAGGCTGGTTTAAACGATAAGCAAAATAAACTGCCTACTATGTACTGGATTCCTAAATTACATAAAAATCCGTATAAGGCTCGCTTTATTTCGAATTCTAGTGCCTGCACCAAAACAAACATCTCTAAACTTTTAACTTCTTGTCTTACTGTCGTTATAGATCACGTTAAATTATAGTGTGATAAAACTTATAAAAACTCTGGGATTAATTTATTTTGGTCTATAAAAATTTCAGGAGACCTTCTTGATAAAATTTTCAATAAAGGTCAAGTTTCATGAATAAGCACTTATGACTTCTCTACACTATATACAACCTTACCACATCACCTTATTAAAGACAAGCTAATTTCGCTAGAGAAAATACTACATTTTTGGCATGTAATAATATTAAAGCGTTTTTTACTAACGGCAGTTTAGACAATAATACTATGTGGACTTGCTATGAAGTTTGTGAAGCACTCATCTTCCTATTAGATAATATTTTCGTCAGGTATGGAACCACCGTTTATAAACAAATTGTTGGTATCCCTATGGGTACGAACTGTGCACCACTTGTCGCAGATTTGTTTTTATTTTGCTCTGAAAGAGATTTCATGTTGAGTCTTTCACCAGATACCCAGGCAGATGTTATTGAAGCCTTTAATGACACCTCTCGGTATCTGGATGACATATTGAACATTGACAAGCCTTTCTTTCAAACTATGGTTAATAATATTTATCCTAAAGAACGTCAACTTAACAAAGCTAATACTCGTATATCTGATAATAACGCTTCTTTTCTTGATTTAGATCTCTCGATTGAAAATGGTGAAATAATTAGCAAAATCTATGACAAGAGAGATGATTTTAATTTTGACATTGTTAATTATCCCCACTTGGATGGGGATGTTTCCCGAGCAACTTCTTATGGAGTGTATGTGTCTCAACTTATTCGTTTTTCAAGAGCTTGTACTCGAATTGAGGACTTTAATATTCGTAATCTTTGTATAACTAAAAAGCTACTCAATCAGGGTTACCGTTACCATAAACTTCGTAAAACCTTTGCAAAATTGTATTATCGTAACCCTGATCTTCTTTCCAAATATAAAAGTAATTTAAGGACTCTTCTGCGACAAGGACTATCACAACCTGACTTCTATGGTGATGTGATTTATATACTTCGTAAGATTCTTGGTCATGATCACTTTTATACTATCTTTGTTAAACTTGTTAAAAAGTTTATCAAAAGAGGTTATGACCCTATCATTTTGCAACGTACTGCATGCTTGGTGGTGGACCCTTTTACAGTTCGCCACTATGCTTCCCTCTTTAATTGCACGATGACCGGACAGGCTGTCGACCCTATGATGACGCCTACCTAAAGCCCATTGGAACAGTGGCGTTTGATGTTTTTCTATGATCCTTCTTGTCGTGCCCTTAATGGTTTATTCTCTTGTTGCTCTGGCTTCTGCCAAGTCATTGAGTACCTTCATTGTGGCTTTCTAGGCTATTTTTTTTGTGTATTATATTTACACGAGCATATTTGTGTTTTACTTATATTGCCTATTGATGCTGCCTTGTTGGTTAGAGATTAGATCATGGCGGGGATTTCTTTATTTACATTGTCCTGTTTAAATGGGATGAAGTAGGGTAAGTGTGAGGTTTGGTGCACCCTAGAACCGGTTTAAACCCCCAGTGGCGTACTTTGCCACTGACCATTCCAAGGCGGTAGCCCTAATGTCAACCCTTTTGTGTTTGTGCAGCCTAATATTTTAAAGAAATTAATCCGCCAAATAACGGCACAATTATACTACAAAACCGTTCATCAGTGTTCAGGTCATTTAATAATGTGTACCTACCGATTAAAAGTATAGATTTATTGACAGCTTAGTAAGATACCCGTGATTGAATATGCGTAAAATGAATTATGAGTTGGTAAATCCTAATTCGACGCTCCAGTTTTGGGGTTTGGCCTGGCAGGTTAATGCCGTTTATATTGTGTCTATAGACTTTGGATTCTCAAAATATGTAAGTTAGATATATACCTCGTCGCCCGTACGTTTAGAAACGGTGTACATATGTTGTAAACTTTGGCAGATTTGGCAGAATAGCTACTTTAAAGGGACACACGGCGATCTTGAAGTTGTTATCAGGCATTGAAATTGTCCTGTCGATTTATTTATGCACCATCATTTTGACTTTAAACCTGCTTGCATGATTAAATAAAATGGTTTGTTTTCATATTTGCGTCATATTCTACCATAGGTTTAAATATGTTATTGGTGCAAAATAATCTCTAGTTAGTAATATGAAAAAACACACAACACAATTAGCTTTATGTGGGTGTTTCCATCCCTCCCTCCCTCCCGAGTACTGAATACTCTCTAATTTAGAGCTGAATACTGAATACTCCTTCATTTTAGACCCGAGTACTGAATACTATTTAACATGGATAACCCGAGTACTGAATACTATTTTAACCCGGGCCGTTTGTACTGAATACTCTCTAAATTTGCCCTGAATACTGCGTACCAAAAGGGAGGGTGGTTGGTGGTGGGGGGAACAGCCCCTTTATACTATCCCTATAATTACTATCCCTATAATTCCTTTAAATTTGCCCTGAATACTGCGTACCAAAAGGGAGGGTGGTTGGTGGAGGGGGGAACAGCCCCTTTATACTATCCCTATAATTACTATCCCTATAATTACTATTCCTATAATTACTATCCCTATAATTACTATTCCTATAATTACTATCCCTATAATTACTATCCCTATAATTACTATTCCTACAATTACTATCCCTACAATTACTATTCCTACAATTACTATCCCTACAATTATTATCCCTACAATTACTATTCCTACAATTACTATTCCTACAATTACTATCCCTACAATTACTATTCCTATAATTACTATCCCTATAATTACTATTCCTATAATTACTATCCCTATAATTACTATTCCTATAATTACTATCCCTATAATTACTATCCCTATAATTACTATCCCTACAATTACTATCCCTACAATTACTATTCCTACAATTACTATCCCTACAATTACTATTCCTACAATTACTATCCCTACAATTACTATCCCTATAATTACTATCCCTATAATTACTATCCCTATAATTACTATCCCTATAATTACTATCCCTATAATTACTATCCTATAATTACTATCCCTACAATTACTATTCCTACAATTACTATCCCTACAATTACTATCCCTACAATTACTATCCCTACAATTACTATCCCTACAATTACTATCCCTATAATTACTATCCCTACAATTACTATTCCTACAATTACTATCCCTATAATTACTATCCCTACAATTACTATTCCTACAATTACTATCCCTATAATTACTATTCCTACAATTACTATCCCTACAATTACTATCCCTACAATTACTATTCCTATAATTACTATCCCTACAATTACTATTCCTATAATTACTATCCCTACAATTACTATTCCTACAATTACTATCCCTACAATTACTATCCCTACAATTACTATCCCTATAATTACTATCCCTATAATTACTATTCCTATAATTACTATCCCTATAATTACTATCCCTATAATTACTATCCCTACAATTACTATTCCTACAATTACTATCCCTACAATTACTATTCCTACAATTACTATCCCTACAATTACTATTCCTACAATTACTATCCCTATAATTACTATCCCTATAATTACTATCCCTACAATTACTATTCCTACAATTACTATCCCTACAATTACTATTCCTACAATTACTATCCCTATAATTACTATCCCTACAATTACTATTCCTACAATTACTATCCCTACAATTACTATTCCTACAATTACTATCCCTATAATTACTATCCCTACAATTACTATCCCTACAATTACTATTCCTACAATTACTATCCCTACAATTACTATCCCTACAATTACTATCCCTACAATTACTATTCCTACAATTACTATCCCTACAATTACTATTCCTACAATTACTATCCCTACAATTACTATCCCTACAATTACTATCCCTACAATTACTATTCCTATAATTACTATCCCTACAATTACTATTCCTACAATTACTATCCCTACAATTACTATCCCTACAATTACTATCCCTACAATTACTATCCCTATAATTACTATCCCTACAATTACTATCCCTATAATTACTATCCCTATAATTACTATCCCTATAATTACTATCCCTATAATTACTATCCCTATAATTACTATCCCTACAATTACTATCCCTACAATTACTATTCCTATAATTACTATCCCTATAATTACTATCCCTATAATTACTATTCCTATAATTACTATTCCTATAATTACTATCCCTATAATTACTATTCCTATAATTACTATCCCTATAATTACTATTCCTATAATTACTATCCCTATAATTACTATCCCTATAATTACTATTCCTATAATTACTATCCCTACAATTACTATCCCTACAATTACTATTCCTACAATTACTATTCCTACAATTACTATTCCTACAATTACTATTCCTACAATTACTATCCCTACAATTACTATCCCTACAATTACTATCTCTACAATTACTATTCCTATAATTACTATCCCTATAATTACTATTCCTATATTTACTATCCCTATTATTACTATCCCTACAATTACTATCCCTACAATTACTATCCCTACATTTACTATTCCTACAATTACTATGCCTATAATTACTATCCCTATAATTACTATCCCTACAATTACTATTCCTACAATTACTATCCCTACAATTACTATCCCTATAATTACTATCCCTATAATTACTATCCCTATAATTACTATTCCTATAATTACTATTCCTATAATTAATATTCCTACAATTACTATCCCTATAATTACTATTCCTATAATTACTATCCCTATAATTACTATCAATGATAGGACAAATGCAATGTATGTGGAAAACTAACGGTTAGGTCGCTCAGGCGCTCAGGCAACCTAACTTAAAATCTATCATTTAGTCCACACTTGTCAAATAAACCACATTGCCAGTACTACATAAAATAATGACCTTCTGGTCATTAATTTACTGACGAAAACTTACTCTCTTGGAAAGGACAGTTATATTATGACCCCTCACCTGCAGTATAGTGAGCTTCGTAAACTAATACATCCCCACCCCGCACCTCCCAAACATTGAGTGATTTACCACCTCCCTCACGATCGCCCTTTTCCTTTCTGTTTTTCTTTCTCTACCTGTCGTTCTCGTTTCATCCGTTTCTCTCCCTCCCTTCCTCTACTTTCTCCTTCTCCTTGAAATGAATTCGGGTTGGGTAGTTGAAAATATACAGCTTTATAAATAAGAGGTTCACATTTTCCTTCGATAAATAATGCATATATGTTTAATTACTACACATCTCTAGAAACAAAAGCTATTTGATTCTTTAAACAACTTTTTAGTACAGTTTCCTCTTATATTTTGGCTGTAGCACGTTGTTTAAATTTCGAAATATACGAAATATACATTTCGAAATTTGAACAGTTTAATATATGTATTTCAAAAGAGAAAGTAGAAAGGTTATGCAATTGCAACGTGTCGAAACAAATTTGACATTAGTCCTTGTTTGGTATACAACTGAAGAATTCGCTTCACACCCATCCCTCCATCCTTCTTTTTCTAGTTAGTTTGCAATATCAGCCATGGTTTGTTTCATGATAAAGTACGTTTCCCAGTACTAAAACTAGACAAACGTAGGCATAAAAGGCGAACAGGAAATGTAGCTTTCAAAACTTCGACGCTTGATTGTAAATACAAACGTCTAGTCTAGACCATTTTGGTGGGCAAATTCTTACTATTGTCAATTTGGGGGCAGTTTTATGGAGGTAAGGAAAATGCATTATAGCAATTTCAAAGTTACAGCTTTACATAATTTTTAATGCGTTTTTAAACATAACCCCCTTGAAAAAAATGAAAATTAGAGAATGTCATAAAATGTGACTCAAAAAGTTATATTTAATAATTTCTGTATTTTCACTATTAATAATTATGTAAAACAGTTAACAGCCCCGAAATATGACAAGTACAATCAGTTTAAATGACCTTGTTTTCTTCTTTTCAGCCAAAAATCTTAATTTTACATGTAAATTTACCCCACCCACTTTTAGAGACTTTATACTTAACTTACAGATTTTCTGTTTGTTACATAAGCAATACACATATGTGTTATTTTGAGACAATAAAATATATACTAAAAGAAAATAACAAAAATTTAAGTGTTTGTAATACATTTTTTAAGTAAGCGATGGATAAAAGAACCCATTGAATTCTAAAATGGGTGCAATATTAAGTGATATTTTGGCATTTATAAGATATTACTTTGACATATATCACAATTGTAGTATTTTTTCGTATCTCAGTGATGAAATGTTCTAACAACAGATAAAAGTATGTTCAGTTTATTAAATACTGTTCTGTTTTATGGTCAATTAATGACTTTTCTTTGTTAAATTTGCATATCAAATTGCCCCACCCACTTAGGATTAAGATCAAAAACTATTCAAACGGACAAAGGTAAACATTGATACCAGTTTTAGTGTCAAATGGAAACTATTATCATGTTCTGAGTAAATGTTCAGGTAAATGGAAATGAAAAATGCATGACAATAAATTCTAAATTTCATTACTTAGTGGTATTACAGCTTTACTTGATTTCAAATGTGTTTTATAAGTGTACATGTATAGGGGTAAAATACCAACTTTCCTCAAAAATTATGTCTTCATTTATAAGCAACTGTGGATATATGACTCGAGTTTAAGTGTAAAATGTCAGATTTCTTACAATTTCTTTATAAATAGTATTGTGGAAATCAAGAACCTGTGAAAATAAAAGGAATACTTTAATAAAAACCATTTTGGGATATTTGCTTTTGGTAGCATGGATATATTGATGATGGCATGACACTACCAAGACAGTCATGGCGTTCCATAAAAGTTCATTGATCAGTATGGCAGATCATTAACACATCAATACATGTTGTGTATAAGTGTATAAATAAACGTTTGTATACACACTTGGTTTTATATTTAATATCGTCATATAATGCTCAAATTGACACATCAACATCCTTCAAAAAAACTTTATCCAACCCGTTTACTCAAATATTTCGTCTTCCCCTTCAATTTATTCGTCATCAAAATCTACCTCATGATCAAAGTTCATATCATCTTTTCCTTGGTTGGAACATTCGCGTAGTCTGCACAGAGAAGTACATGTTCTGTTATGTACGTTTTATTTAAAGTCTAATAACAATAAAATCAAATCATAAAGAACACTTTTATTTTTAAAGAAACACAATGAATGATTAATCATATTTCATAAACATAATATGTTAAAAAAATCATTAAAAGGAAATCTCAAGAGATAACCATTTTCACCATTTCCTCAGGTGGTTGTCTTGTCTCCCTCGGATGAAATAATCGAGCAGGACTTACCCTATATTATTCCACTGACTAATTTCTTTGCCAGATATATACCAGTACAACACAGTTTATACTAGACTGAGATTAAATTTTGTTAATATGGTAGAGCTACTATTTTAGATTTCATTTTCTGCCACACTTAAATACTAACATTGCAAGGTCATTGACATTAGCTAATGTTCATGAGGTTGGTCTGCTTTTACTTACCTTTACAACAGATATATGCAAACTATGAGGTCACTTTGGGTTAAAAAACAAAAGATAAAGTTATGAAATTTAATAAGAAACATCTTTACCTTATTTGCTTGCTGTCTTTTTTTTATTTCATGTTATTTTCTGCAATTGTTTACAGTTTTACTCTGCTTAATAAATGGTGAATTTATTAACAAGGGAAGTAACTTTTCAAATACTTATTAAAGTATTCCTTTTATTTTCAAAGGTTTTTAATTTCCACAATACTATTTATAAAGAAATTGTAAGAAATCTGACATTTTACACTTAAACTCTAGTCATGTATCGACCGTTGCTAATAAATGAAGATATAATTTTTGAGGAAAATCGGTATTTTACCCCTATACATGTACACTGTATAAAACACATTAGAAATCAAGTAAAGCTATAATCCCTCTAAGTAATGAAATTTAGAATTTATTGTCATGCATTTTTCATTTCCATTTTTTACCTGAACAGTTACTCAGAACATGTTAATAGTTTCCATTTGACACTAAAACTGGTACCAATTTTCATTTGAATAGTTTTTGATCTTAATCCTGAGTGGGTGGGGCAATTTGATATGCAAATTTAGCAAAGAAAAGTCATTAATTGACCCTAAAACAGAACAGTATTTAATAAACTGAACATACTTTTATCTGTTGTTAGAACATTTCATCACTGAGATACGAAAAAATGCTTCAAGTGTGATATATATCAAAGTAATGTGCTTATAAACGCCAAAATATCTCTTAATATTGCACTCATTTTAGAATTCAATGGGTTCTTTTATCCATCGCTTACTTAAAAAATGTATTACAAACACTTGAATTTTTGTTATTTTCTTTTAGTATATGCTTTATTTTCTCAAAAAAACACATACGTGTATTGCTTATGTAACAAACAGGAAATCTGTAAGTTAAGTATAAAATCTCTAAAAGTGGGTGGGGTAAATTTACATGTAAAATTGAGATTTTTGGCTAAAAAGAAGAAAACAAGGTCATTTAAACTGATTGTACTTGTCATATTTCGGGGCTGTTAACTGTTTTACATAATTATTAATAGTGAAAATACATAAAATATTAAAAAAGAAAAATTGAGTGACATTTTATGACATTCTGTGATTTTCATTTTTTTCAAGGGGGTTATGTTTAAAAACGCATTAAAATCATGTAAAGCTGTAACTTTGAAATTGCTTTAATGCATTTTCCTTACCTCCATAAAATTGCCCCCAAATTGACAATAGTAAGAATTTGCCCACCAAAATGGTACCGGATATCGTTCTGGCCCATGGACTAGTACCCGATTGATTCGAATCGGAATGACGATGCTATGACCAAAAATACAAGCACAGCAAGGCTTTAAGCGAGGTCTATAGCTGTTTCTATTAAAGAGTCCAACACCTTTATATGGTATAGAGAGTATGGTTTTTTGTTGGTTTTTTTTGTTGTTTTTTACATTGAAAACCAAGTAGAACAGTTTACAGTATGTCATTGAAAACATTTTTAAGGGGGGTAGTAGAAAAACAGGTGGGAAGGGTCTAGTAGAGAGGGGGAGGGGGTAGTAGAGTGGGGTAGGCTGTGGGCGGGGTAGGGTACGCGCCGTCTGCCTGTGAAACGGTCAAGACGTTTGTATTTACAATCAATTTGAAATTCAGACTTTTTTCAGACATGTACACTAATTACATTAAAATAACTTGAATTCTATTTTTCAAGACTAACAAACGTCTTGACCGTTTGTGTAGAAACAAATTTGAACTGGAAGCACGTGACCGTAATTATTAGTTTGTTATTAAAATATTTCTGATCATCCGCATTTAGTTCGTCCATATAATGATGAATAAATACTGAATAGGTGATCCCTTGGAAGCAGCAAACACAAACAAGAGAGAAAAGTAGCAGACTCGGTTTCAATGAGTCTGTTCATTATATGTAATTATAAGAAGTGAACTTAACTTTACTCTGTAAGTTGTTTTTGTTTGAATAATATCAAATAATAACAAACAGTACAATAAACACTATTTTCTGTTGGTTACTACTTGCATACCAGTACAATGACAAATATACACCAGCTAGGACCCGTTTTTATTACATTTCTATGTGTGAAAGATCGGCATTTCTCAGTGCAAGAATATTCATTATCGCTAAATATTAATAACTGACTCAGAACACAATAATAACTAACGTTGCTAACTTAGAACACAATAATAATTAACGTTGCGACGTTGAGGTCGGAATCTACAGTTTTCTTTGAAATTCAGACTATTTTCAGACATGTACACTAATTACGTTAAATAACTTGAATCTTGGGATAGCGGTGTGTCGCGTACCAAAATAAGGTCATTGTGACCTTGACCTGTGACCTCTGTCATAGAAAATGCATAGACAATGCTTGTCCGGACCGTATTTTCAATACTATAACACTTAGAGATACCAAACTTGGTATGTGAATACATCTTGGGATAGCGGTGTGTCGCGTATCAAAATAATGTCACTGTGACCTTGACCTTGACCTGTGACCTCTGTCATAGAAAATGCTTGTCCGGACAGTATTTTCAATACTATAACACTTAGAGATACCAAACTTCGTATGTGAATACATCTTGGGATAGCGGTGAGTCGCGTACCAAAATAAGGTCATTGTGACCTCTGTCATAGAAAATGCTTGTCCGGACCGTATTTTCAATACTATAACACTTACAGACACCAAACTTGGTATGTGAATACGTCTTGGGATAGCGGTGTGTCGTGTACTAAAGTAAGGTCATTGTAACCTTGACCTTGATCTTTGACCTCCACCATAAAAAATGTCTGGAAAATGTTTGCCTGGGCCGGTGGGGGACTATGGATTGCCCTGCAATTATTGATGCTCTTGTTAATACAGTAGTCAATTCGTGGAATTGGAAATAATTCAGTTGTTCTGACACTGTTGAATTGTCTCTAGTTATTACACATCTGGTATGTATTATCTGGTTTCGACATAAGAATGTACGGTGAACTGCAATCACTTTTACTTGGTTCAATGAAATCATTGCTCAATAAGTATTGCATTTCTACTTTGAGGTACTGTTGTTTAGAATGATGGACGCTGTTTTACTGGAGACGAATTTCAAACATCGACAGTTTCTCGTAAAGATTTAATAGGATCAGGGAATTCTTCCAAAGAAGGATTGTCAGATACAAGTGAATTAACCATGACTTTATATCCAGCTAGCCATTGTCTGGTAATAAATGGACACCTTTAAATGGTAAAGAAAATAAATCTTATTTCCACAGCCACAGGTCCAGTAAGCAAATCTGATGACACATACCTATTATGGAAGGGAACAGTCAAATAACTGCACTCTAACCCATGACTAAGGACACCAGTCCAAGAATAAGTCTTCTCAGAAAAAAGACACGGTATCTGCTAATATATTCAAAGGAATGTTATAATTGTGTACTCCTAGATAATAGTAGCAAATTTACTTGGCTATTAAGTAACGAGAATAGCACTATTTGCAGAGCACTAGCCGAATTTATTTATAATGCATTTATAACTAGAAACATATGTAATTAAGCCAAACGCATTATTAAACTGATTTAACCAAATTTATCTAACTATCTGAGTGCAAAAGCCTCATCCAACAAATGTATCATTATAATTAAGAAAACATAATAAATAAAAGAGATTCATTTAAGGCATGCGCTGTTTTAAGCTATATGTGGCTTTTGGTTATTCAGGGGCTAATACTAACAACAGTATAATTGCTTAAAGCTATCACATCTTGCCTCCCCTTATCTATTGTACGTGACCGTACATCTTGCACTTATTGTGGGTAATAGAACTTAGCATTAATTATTTTGTACTTTGTAGTTTTATTTGTATGTGTTAATACCTATTTTTCTTGCACTGTAATAACAATTGTATGTTACATTTACGTATCTTTCTGAATAAACATTATCTTATCTTATCTTATCTTATCTTATCTATCTATAAGAGATACGCCTACCAATCGCTTTAATGGTGCTGGAGTACCCGGTGCTGCCATTGAGTGCTCATTTTTGATGAAAAATATATTGTCACGTATATTTGTTAATACTTTCTTTTCTTTTATTGATATGAGAGTTATATGTAACCCGAGTTATTAAAGAAATATATAGCAGACCACCCGGTGTACGTCGCCATCCGAAGCCAGAGGAACGAGACTAAGGAAACCTGTCGTGCCACGCACAGACCGCGACTTTTTTATATAAAGATGTTGTAATGAATTTGAGTGAAACTGCTGACATTGTCTTTCCGGTTATAATTTTTCTTGAAATTCTCCTATTGGTTCTGAATTTTAACGTTTCATTGGAGCATTTTCAAGACAGACCATGTGTTTGTTGTTCTACAGTTGGCAATTGCTTCTGATAACTTTGAACACTATTGATCTGGCCTCTGGACGTAGGTTTCTGTTCAGTTGTTATGACTACCAGAGAGTAAGTAGGGACTCGTTTGCATTTAACCTTGTGTAAAAAGTTGAAACTTTGATGGAGCAGAATCTTGCATTGAACATTCACCATCAAAAACAACGTTCGTGAATGTTTTATTTCTCTCAACCTAAAAGTAAGGTATATTTATTTTGCCACTAAACATTTCTTTTGGTAATATATAGTTTACGAATCGAAATAATATAAAGCAATTCTAAAAATCTCGGCGATACCTACAATTCAACTAATTTTATTTAGATTATACTGATATAAATATGTATGTATCAGTTCGATATCAAACAGACGAAAACCAAAACATTTCCGGACCTCAGTGAGCGTAACATAACCGTGATTGTCTATACGCACTTTGTTGCATATTATCCCACATATGTATTAACAAAATAATAACTTAAGCATGAAATTACGGTGTCCTGTTAGGGCCATGTTACCATCGCATCTTACCATCGACATCGACCTAGGTCGATGCTCGATGGTAAGATGCGATGGTAAGATGCGATGCTCGATGGTAAGATGCGATGCTCGATGGTAAGATGCGATGGTAAGATGCGATGATCGATTGTAAGATGCGATGTCGATGGTCCATCGCATCTTACCATCGCATCTTACCATCGACCATCGCATCTTACCATCGAGCATCGACCTAGGTCGCGGTGTGTGCGTGGACAGGTTCCCTTAGCCTCGTTCCTCTGGCTTCGGATGGCGACGTACACCGGGTGGTCTGCTACATATTTCTTTGATAACTCAGGTTACATATAACTCTCATATCAATAAAAGAAAAGAAAGTATTCACAAATATACGGGACAATATATTTTTTTCATCAAAAATGAGCGCTCAATGGCAGCACCGGGTACTCCAGCACCATTAAAGCGTTTGGTAGGGGTGTCTCTTATAGATAAATAAGATAAGATAAGATAAGATAATGTTTATTCAGAAAGATACGTAAATGTAACATACAATTGTTAGTATAGTGCAAGAAAAATAGGTATTAACAAATACAAATAACGCTACAAAGTACAAAATAATTAATGCTAAGTTCTATTACCCACATGTACGGTCACGTACAATAGATAAGGGGAGGCAAGATGTGATAGCTTTAAGCAATTATACTGTTGTTAGTATTAGCCCCTGAATAACCAAAAGTCAGATAAAGCTTAAAACAGCGCATGCCTTAAATGAACCTCTTTTATTTATTATGTTTTCTTAATTATAATGATACATTTGTTGGATGAGGCTTATGCACTCAGATAGTTAGATAAATTTGGTTAAATCAGTTTAATAATGCGTTTAGCTTAATTACATATGTTTCTAGTTATAAATGCATTATAAATACATTCGGCTAGTGCTCTGCAAATAGTGCTATTCTCGTTACTTAATAGCCAAGTAAATTTGCTACTATTATCTAGGAGTACACAATTATAACATTCCTTTGAATATATTAGCAGATACCGTGTCTTTTTCTGAGAAGACTTATTCTTGGACTGGTGTCCTTAGTCATGGGTTAGAGTGCAGTTATTTGACTGTTCCCTTCCATAATAGGTATGTGTCATCAGATTTGCTTACTGGACCTGTGGCTGTGGAAATAAGATTCATTTTCTTTACCATTTAAAGGTGTCCATTTATTACCAGACAATGACTAGCTGGATATGTCGAAGTTTGAAATTCTTCTCCAGTAAAACAGCGTCCATCCTTCTAAACAACAGTACCTCAAAGTAAAAATGCAATACTTATTGAGCAATGATTTCATTGAACCAAATAAAAGTGATTGGAGTTCACCGTACATTCTTATGATACATACCAGATGTGTAATAACTATAGACAATTTAACAGTGTCACACCAACTGAATTATTTCCAATTCCACGAATTGACTACTGTATTAACAAGAGCATCAAGAATTTCAGGGCAATCCATAGTCCCCCACCGGCACAGACAAACATTTTCCAGACATTTTCTATGATGGAGGTCAAAGATCAAGGTCAAGGTCCCGAGATGTATACCACATCCACAAGTTTGGTATCTCAAAGTCTTATAGTATTGAAAATATGGCCCGAACAAGCATTTTCGGAACATTCTCTATGACAGAGGTCACTAGTCTGTAAGTGTTATAGTATTGAAAATACGCTCCGGACAAGCATTTTCTATGACAGAGGTCACAGGTCAAGATCACAATGACCTTATTTTGGTACGCGACACACCGCTATCCCAAGATGTATTCACATACCAAGTTTGGTATCTCTAAGTGTTATAGTATTCAAAATACGGTCCGGACAAGCATTTTCTATGACAGAGGTCACAGGTCAAGGTCAAGATCACAGTGACCTTATTTTGGTACGCGACACACCGCTATCCCAAGATGTATCCACATCCCAGGTTTGGTATCTCTAAGTGTTATAGTATTAAAAATACGGTCCGGACAAGCATTTTCTATGCATTTTCTATGACAGAGGTCACAGGTCAAGGTCACAATGACCTTATTTTGGTACGCGACACACCGATATCCCAAGATGTATTCATATACCAAGTTTGGTATCTCTAAGTGTTATAGTATTGAAAAAACGGTCCGGACAAGCATTTTCTATGACAGAGGTCAGGTCAAGGTCAAGGTAACAGTGACCTTATTTTGGTACGCGACACACCACTATCCCAAGATATATCCACATACCAAGTTTGGTATCTCAAAGTCTTATAGTATTGAAAATATGGCCCGAACAAGCATTTTCGGAACATTCTCTATGACAGAGGTCAAAAGTCAAGGTCAAGGTCACTGTGACCTTATTTTGGTATGCGACACACCGCTATCCCAAGATGTATTCAAATATCAAGTTTGGTATCTCTAAGTGTTATAGTATTGAAAATACAGTCCGGACAAGCATTTTCTACGACAGAGGTCACAGGTCAAGGTCACAGTGACCTCTTTTTGGTACGCGACACACCGCTATCCCCAAGATGTTTCCACATACCAAGTTCGGTATCTCAAAGTCTTATAGTATTGAAAATATGGCCTGGACAAGCATTTCGGAAGGACAAACGGACGGACGGACGGACGTTCAGGGTGCAAACCTATAGTCGCCCCCCACTGATAGACTGTAATATAAACGGTCCTAGCTGGTGTATATTTGTGATTGTACTGTTTCAATGAATGTGTTGATTATATTTGGGGAAAATATGTATTGCTCGTTTTGCACTTCCTTTCTCGTTACATTTTACCCGTAACATTTATCTACATAAAACAAAAGCGACCGTCATATATGGCCTTTTTTCATGCAGATGCGCACTTTTCTGCCCAATAAAGGGGTGACCTAATAAATTTTGCTTTATTTGGCAATTACCAATAGAGCAAATCAATGCGGAATCCCTCGACGTTTATTGTACGTAACGTTATCTGACGTCATAAAACAAACAAAAAACAACAACATGGCGGCGTCCTCGATAAGCGTAACATTCTGAGAAATAGGTAATAATAGTAATTCATACAGAAAATGTGGATAATCTACATGAAGAGCCTCGCCATTCTTCGTTTCCAAGCCGAGCCTAATAAACTTGATAGTAAAAGGCACTGACATAATAGTCTCTATATATGTGCTAAAAATGACGTAGAACACCATTCAAACAAACAAACTCTGTACTGTAGTTATTATGTAGTTAAAAATGTACAAAGTTTCAATTGTATGAGTTTCTATCTTATGTATAAACACAGGAACGTCTATTATAATCCGATATCAGTAGCTACAGTATATATTTATTTTAGGCTAGTTCAAACTGTACATTGATCAACACTTATTAGGCGTCCATGCCACGTGACCTACAAACTATTTGCATTAATTAAAGATGGAGGACGAAGTGTGAGTCAATACACAATTTTTTCATTATCCATCCGTACCGGATTTTCTTGATTTTCGCACTGTTTCTGAATCACCCTGCAAACATGTCTGATCCAGCTGTTAATACGATGTCTGTAGAAGAACTTAAACTGGAAATTGGACGTTTACAGCAGGAATTGACGGAAACAAACCAAGAAAAAATCCGAGCCGCTGAATACGGATTGGCCGTCCTTGAAGAAAAACACCAACTAGAAACACACATTGAGGAGCTCGAGGCCAATATAGAGGCCATAAAGACAGAGCTTGAACAAGCCAAAGAGGTAGGCTTTTTCAGAGTTCATATATCGCCTTTATATATAGATATTTTCGATATAGTTTTAACTGAACAGTGGCGCACAACAGTAGCATCGCCTGCCACTGGATCAGTGAATTGGGGTCGTCTCAAAATTGATAATCCAAAAAATAAATCTAAACCATACTGTATCGACTTGAAACTATTGAAGTATAATAGTTTTTCTATAAGTCTATTTAGCTCCGACAGCCGGTTGGTTAGTGTACTTGTCTCGCTATCCAGAAGTCCCAGGGGCCAGGTTCGATAATTTTTCTGTTGAGGTAGATCTAATGCCCTACTATGCATTTCAGGGTGCCTAGACGTCGAATATGAATTGAGATATGTTTTTTATTACTTTCTATATGTTTTCATACCTGATATGATTGAAAAGAATGAAAACGGCCGCCCCCCCCTCCCCCCCCCCCCCCACCCCCCACTGGTTACATGTAATTTTATTGACAGCCGAAAACCAAAATGGCGACGGCTGAACATTCCATTTTTCTAGGGTAGGATGACTTAAAAAATCAGTTGACCAATAGTGGTGTAAATAATAAAATATAAACACAGTATATTAGGAATATATAACTGGAATATTTTTATTTTTATTTTTTTTACATATTTCTGTGTTGTTTTTTTCATCCTATCTTTACCACATTGTTAATATCAATGAAAGCTTGGACAAGTTCGAAAACCAGCCATATCGGACTAGTAACAGCGGAGTTATGGCCCTTGATTTAGTTAAAAATGCTATATTTTGCCTCTTTAAGACGCTAGGGGCTTAATTGTTCATCCGATCTTTACCAAACTTTATCAGATTGTTAATATCAATGAAAGCTCGGACAAGTTCGAAAACCAGCCATATCGGAATAGTAACAGCGGAGTTATGGCCCTTGATTTAGTTAAAAATGCTATATTTTGCCTCGTTAAGACACTAGGGGCTTAATTGTTCATCCGATCTTTACCAAACTTTATCAGATTGTTAATATCAATGAAAGCTCGGACAAGTTCGAAAACCAGCCATATCGGACCAGTAACAGCAGAGTTGTGGTCCTTGATTTAGTTAAAAATGCTATATTTTGCCTCGTTAAGACGATAGGGCCTTCATTTTTAGGGATGCCGAGTTGTCCGTTGTCGGCGTTAACTTTCGGCTCGTTAAGACGATAGGGCCTTCATTTTTCATCCGATCTTTACCAAACTTTAACAGGTTGTTAATATCAATGAAAGCTCGGATGAGTTTCGAAAACCAGCCAGATCGGACAAGTAACAGCGGAGTTATGGCCCTTGATTTAGTTAAAAATGCTATTTTGCTATTGTTTGCCTCGTTAAGAAGATAGGGCCTTCATTTTTCATCCTATCTTTATCAAACTTTACCACATTGTTAATATCAATGAAAGCTCGGACAAGTATGAAAACCAGCCAGATCGGACCAGTAACAGCAGAGTTATGGTCCTTGATTTATTTAAAAATGCTATATTGCTATATTTTGCCTTGTTAAGACGATAGGGCCTTCGTTTCTCATCCTATCTTTACCAAACTTTACCACATTGTTAATATTAAATGAAAGCTCGGACAAGTTCGAAAACCAGCCATATCGGATTAGTAACAGCAGAGTTATGGCCCTTGATTTAGTTAAAAATGCTATGTTTTGCCTCGTTAAGACGATAGGGGCTTCATTGTTCATCCGATCTTAACTAAACTTTATCAGATTGTTAATATCAATGAAAGCTCAGACAAGTTCGAAAACCATTCATATCGGACAAGTAACAGCGGAGTTATGGCCCTTGATTTAGTTAAAAATGCTATATTTTGCCTCTAAGACTCTAGGGGCTTAATTGTTCATCGGATCTTTACCAAACTTTATCAGATTGTTAATATCAATGAAAGCTCGGACAAGTTCGAAAACCAGCCATATCGGAATAGTAACAGCGGAGTTATGGCCCTTGATTTAGTTAAAAATGCTATATTGCTATATTTTGCCTCGTTAAGACGATAGGGCCTTCATTATTCAACCTATCTATACCAAACTTTACCACATTGTTAATATCAATAAAAGCTCGGACAAGTTCGAAAACCAGCCAGATCGGACCAGTAACACCAGAGTTATGACCCTTGATTTAGTTAAAAATGCTATATTTTGCCTCGTTAAGACGATAGAGGCTTCATTGTTCATCCGATCTTTATCAAACTTTATCAGATTGTTAATGTCATTGAAAGCTCGAACAAGTTCGAAAACCAACCATATCGGACCAGTAACAGCGGAGTTGTGGCCCTTGATTTAGTTAAAAATGCTATATTTTGCCTCGTTAAGACGATAGGGGCTTTATTGTTCATCTGATCTTTACCAAACTTTATCACATTGTTAATATCAATGAAAGCTCGAGCAAGTTCGAAAACTAGCCATATCGGACCAGTAACAGCGGAGTTATGGCCCTTGATTTAGTTAAAAATGCTATAGTTTGCCTCATTAAGACGATTGGGGCTTCATTGTTCATCCGATCTTTACCAAACTTTTTCAGATTGTTAATATCAATGAAAGCTCGGACAAGTTTGAAAACCAAACATATCGGACCAGTAACAACTTAGTTATGGCCCTTGATTTAGTTCAAAACGCTATATTTTGCCTTGTTAAGACGAGAGGGCCTTCATTTTTCATCCGATCGTTACCAAACTTTTATTTTTTTAATTATTTTTTTAAATTAATATATATATTATTTTTTTTTATTTTTTTTTATTTTTTTAATTTTAATTTTATTTTTTTTTATTTTAATTTTTTTTTTTTAATTTTTTTTTTAATTAATTTTTTTTTTAGCTCTATGTTGGACCAGTCGGACCAGTAACAGAGGAGTTATGGCTCTTGATTTAGTTAAAAATGCTATATTTTGCCTCGTTAAAGGTAGGGTCTTCATTTTCATCTGATCTTTACTGAACTTTAACAGATTCTTTAGTTATGGCCCTTGATTTAGTTCAAAAGCTGTTTTTCCCCGAAACTTTCAAAAAAACGTTAATGGCAGTCACTCGCTTCATTGATGTTATAAGAGCCATGTTAGCCAGTAGAGCGTCCACAGGCCCTCTTGGGCCTCTTGTTCCGGATTTCAGTGAAACTGTTCAGGGATGATCAGTACCAAGCCTAGTTGTACATATTGTCACCGTGTTCCGTTTAATGATTTTGGTTTAATTGAACATTTTATTCTCTTTTCATTTCCAACAAATTAAAAAAAAGCTTTTCATGCAGGCCCTCCCTTCACTTTGGGGGAATGGGGCCAGGGCCTTCAGGAAGCAAATTAGTGAGTGTTTTTTTATTGTTTAATTCTAAGAAACACAAATTAGTGTGTGTTTTTTTATTATTTAAGTGGTACCAATAATTTAACATTCCAAATTGCAAGCCCCGTGGGGTTCCCGGATGCCCCCGTTTGGTCACGGGGCAAAGAATAGGGCCACTGCAGATCCCTTTGGAGGGGTAGGCAGAGGGGTAGAATCCCCCCAAATTCATGTTCATTTTATAATTTTTTGTTCATGTTCATTAAAGGTCTTCATCATGATCCCTGCATTGTTTCAGGTGCTATCTCGCTCGCATCAAAAGATAAGTGGCAGAAAAACAATATTAAACGTGGCTCCAGCATAAATGGAGTTTCTACGATAGAATTTGCAGCAACTCTGCAGTTCAGGGTGAGAAGGTTCTATACCCATTTTCCATATTTTATCTCAATGTACATGGAAGATGAGCCTGGCATGTTCATGCCTGTTAGGCGCCATATAACCTTTTCATGTGTTGGTGCGCCTTAAAACCCAGTTCAATTCAATTCCAAATTGCAAATTGGGCCACCATTAAACAAGAGGCCCAAGAGGGCCTGTGGACGCTCTACTGGCTAACACGGCTCTTATAACATCAATGAAGCGATTGACTGCCATTTACGTTTTTTTTGAAAGTTTCGGGCAAAAAACAGCTTTTTAACTAAATCAAGGGCCATAACTAAAGAATCTGGTAAAGTTTGGTAAAGATCAGTTGAAAAACGAAGGCCCCACCGTATTAACGAGGCATAATATAGCATTTTTAACTAAATCAAGAGCCGTAACTCCTCTGTTACTGGTCCGACTGGTCCAACATAGAGCTAAAAAAAAAAAAAAAAAAAAAAAAAAAAAAAAATAACAAAAATAAAAAAATAAAAAAATTATAAAAAAAAAAATATGGAAAAAAAAAAAATTAAATAAATAAAAAAATAATAATAATAATATAAAAAAAAAAAGTCATAAAATCTGCTAAAGTTTGGCAAAGATCGGATGAAAAATGAAGGCCCTATCGTCTTAGCGAGGCAAAATATAGCATTTTGAACTAAATCAAGGGCCATAACTCCGCTGTTACTAGTCCGATATGAATGGTTTTCGAACTTGTCCGAGCTTTCATTGATATTAACAACTTGATAAAGTTTGGTAAAGATCGGATGAACAATGAAGACCCTATCGTCTTAACGAGGGAAAATATATTTTAACTAAATCAAGGGCAATAACTCCGCTGTTACTGGTCCGATATGACTGGTTTTCGAAATTGTCTTAGCTTTCATTGATATTAACAATCTGATAAAGTTTGGTAAAGATCGGATGAACAATGAAGCCCCCCTATCATCTTAACGAGGCAACATATAGCATTTTTAACTAAATCAAGGGCCATAACTCTGCTGTTACTGGTCCGATATAGCTGGTTTTCAAAATTGTTCGAGCTTTCAACAACATTAACAATCTGATAAAGATTGGTAAAGATCGGATGAACAATGAAGCCTCTATCGTCTTAACGATGCAAAATATAGCATTTTTAACTAAATCAAGGGCCATAACTCCGCTGTAATAGTCCGATATGGCTGGTTTTCGAACTTGTCCGAGCTTTCATTGATATTAACAATGTGGTAAAGTTTGGTAAAGATAGGATGAAAAACGAAGGCCCTATCGTCTTAACGAGGCAAAATATAACAATATAGCATTTTTAACTAAATCAAGGACCATAACTCTGCTGTTACTTGTCTGATATGGCTGGTTTTCGAACTTGTCCGAGCTTTCATTGATATTAACAATGTGGTAAAGTTTGGTAAAGATAGAATGAAAAATGAAGGCCCTATCGTCTTAACGAGGCAAAATATAGCAATATAGCATTTTTAACTAAATCAAGGGCCATAACTCCGCTGTTACTTGTCCGATCTGGCTTGTTTTCGAACTCATCCGAGCTTTCATTGATATTAACAACCTATTAAAGTTTGGTAAAGATCGGATTAAAAATGAAAGCCCTATCGTCTTAACGAGCCAAAAGTTAACGCCGACGACGGACGGACGACGGACAACTCGGCATCCCATAAGCTCTGCTGGCCTTCGGCCAGTAGAGCTAAAAATTGTTTGTTTGCAGTTTCCGACCCATGGCTGTCAGGGGTGGGTCGGTAGGTAGGGATATTTTTTTTTTTTTAACACATTCATATTATTAACGCATGCCCGTCGACGGCATGCAAATATCGTGTGCTTCACTAGTATTATCCAGATTTATTTTTTTAAAAAGGGTTTAGTTAAATATTAACAGAACATCATCCTCACATTTTTCTCACTCACAAGGTAGTAGACCCTTTTAATTTACTATAGCAGCAGAGATTATCCAAGCATCCAATATATCAGAGCATTATAAAACTTCCCAAAATAATTGAAACAACCAACAATATTTGTGATGAACACATTGGGGGAAAAAAGAAACTTGAAAAAAAAAAAAAAAAAAATTTAAAAAAAAAAAAATAATAAAAAAAAAAAAAAAAAAATTTGTTTGGGTCGGCGGATTTGCAGTGGGTCGGTCGCAAACTGCAAACAAACAATATTTTAATTTAGGCCTTGTATGCTGTTTTCCTGTTAAGGGAATTTTTCACAGGAAAAGGGGGGAAAATACATGTATATATACATTTAGGGGAGGGGAATTTCGGCCCCAAAAACGGTCAAACGACGGCCCTGTCATGTATATTATCCCTGTCTCTGATTCGTAAAACGATTAATTATAATAATAAAAAAATGGCCCAAGAGTTAAAAAGGTAAGATTTGTGTGTATGTAGACAAAACAAAATATTTCTCTTTTCAGACTCTAAGCAAACACCAGATCACATTTCGCAAGCAGAATGAAAGTGGTATCACACTTGAGGAATCCATCCTACAAGAGACTGACTCCAGAGAGCAAGGTTTTCGTGAGAACATCACCGAGCTCGAAGCAGAGCTTAAGAACAGTAAACAGAGCTTAGAGAGACTTACATCAGAGCATGTTACTCTTACTAGTCTCGTGTCTGATTTCCAGCACAAGTGTGAGCAGCTGGAAGACCAGCGTCGCCAACTTAAGAGTGAGTTGAAGGAGTATAAAATAAGAGAAAACAGGAATATCGTAGACTATTCGGAGCTGGAGGAGGAGAATTGCTCCTTGCAGAAGCAGGTGTCCGTGTTAAAACAGAGCCAGGTTGAGTTTGAGGGACTGAAACATGAGACAAAGAGACTGGAAGAAGAGCTGGATGATCTGAATATGCAGTTGGATGAAAGTTTGATTTTAAAAAAGATTGTCGAGAAGAATCTTGAAGAAGCACTTAATGCATTACAAGTCGAAAGAGAGCAAAAGCATAATCTTAAGAAGGAATTGGATACTAGATTAACACAGGAGTCTATGTTTAATCTGAGTAATTTGGCACAATTAGGCGGCCTTAGTGAGGGTCTGAGATTAAATAATCATGATGGGGAAGGGGATGATGAACATGAAGATGATCATAACCCAGCTCTGAAAAGAATAGAAGCTGACTTTGAGGGTAAGAATGACCGGATTAAGCAGGCAAGAAAAGGACCTGGAAAAGTTAATGATATTCTAAGTGAAATTCAGGAAAATGAAGTGAAGAAATTAGAACAGCTTTTGGAACAAAGTGAAACAGAGAAATGCGAGCTTCAGAAAGCTTTAGACGAGGCTAAAAATTTGATACAAGACACTCAGAAAGACTTGATCGAACAAAAAGAAAGAGCAGATCAGCTGAAATCTCATATAAGTTCTGTTTTAAATATAAACGGAAGTCAGTCTTCAACACCTGAAGGGGATGAAGCTGATGATCTCGATAGACAAATAGCAAATGAATCTGATGATGAGAAGAGAGCACTTCTTGAGATGAAGAAAAATCTTATATTAAATGAACAAAAATATTCCTCTGCGTTGCAACAAATAAATGGACTTCAATCCGAGATCAGTAAGCTGCAAGAAAAGAACCAACATGGTGGTTTACATCATGCAGATCCAGAAATAACAGAAGCTCTTAGTCAACTTCAGACAAAGTGCAAACAATATGAAGATGTCATCAAAGATTTGGAAAAGGACTTGAAGTCAATGACAAAGATAGCAGGCAAATCACAAGGTAGCCTTAACATGACCGAAGAAGATATGATGAAAGTGACAGAAGAACTTGCAAAGTTGTACCATCTTGTATGTGAAGTGAATGGTGAAACACCAAGTAGAGTAATGTTAGAACATGCTAAGGCTATTGCCAAACTCGCAAAATCAGATTCCAGAGAAAGTAGCGAGGAGCCTAAGGAAAAACAGTCTGATGAAACAAAAGAAAAGGACACCACAAGTTCTGGTAAAAAGAAGAGAACCAAATCTAAGAAGACTGCTGTTGAAGTGTATGAGGGTTCTGTCAAAGCTAATTCAAGTTCCTGTTTGAAACTGACAGAAACCATCATGGATCAGACCAAGCACCTGAAGAAAGCTGTTGAGCACTTGATGGAAGTGTCCAGAAGCAGGACTGATGATACCGAACAAACTGACGCGCAAGAACTTGCGGAACAAATAGTCAAGTTAAAAGCCATGTTGTCGACAAAGCGTGAACAAATTGCAACATTACGCAGTGTCCTTAAAGCCAACAAATCCACTGCTGAGTTTGCTCTGGCCAATTTAAAACAGAAATATGAGAATGAGAAGGTCATTGTTACTGAGACAATGATGAAATTGAGAAACGAGTTAAAGGCTTTGAAAGAGGATGCAGCAACTTTTGCTTCTCTGCGAGCGATGTTTGCACAGCGTTGCGACGAGTATGTGACGCAGCTTGACGAGAATCAACGTCAGATGGTGGCAGCAGAAGAGGAGAAGAAGACTCTAAACTCACTGTTAAGAATGGCCATACAACAGAAACTTGTGCTGACACAGAGGATGGAGGACTTAGAGTTTGATCGTGAGCGCCGGAACATGAGGCGACCCCAGGGAGGTGGCGGCAGAACCAAACCCGGCGCTTCCAAAGTAAGTCAGTACAATGACGAAGGGTCATATGGTGGGTCCTCCGGCAGATACGGGGGAGGCCGACATCAAAACTATCAAAACCGTTATGATAACCATTCAAACTCCAGACGTGACTATTAGATTTAGAGTCCTTCCATCCCAACTGAGCCAAGTCAAATTTTAGGGTAAGTCAAACTTCAGATACCCTAACAGCAGTTAAACAACCTGTAGTTGAATGCTCGGTCCTTTGCCATCTACTCATATATCCACTTCACACTCCTATGCCTTGCTTTTGGCTACTCTTGTCACTATAACCCAGAATATCTTTTCAAAAATAATAGGTAGACGAAGACTATACAGGGCACCTCAGAAAATGTTTTGGTTTATACGACCAATTTTGATATATAAATGCAGAATATTATTGATCAGTTTGTAAAAATATTTATTAAGATTGATTAATTTTAAGGCCCTACAGAGCTGTAGATAAGCTGGTTAGAATCAGGATTATAGGGATTTATCATGCAAATATGCATTTTTCTGCCTAATAAAGGGGTGACCTAATAACTTTGGTTTATTAGGCACTGACCAATAAAGCTAATCAATGCAGAATCCCTCGGTGTTCATTGTACTTAACGTTATCTGACGTCGTACGTCATGTTATCTGACGTCATAAAACAAACAAAAACAACATGGCGGTGTCCTCGATAGAGTAACATTCTACGAAATAGGTAATAATAGTAATTCATACAGAAAATGGGGATAATCTACATGTACATGATAAATAGAATATTATAATGTCGGTGTCTTTTACTATCAAGTTTATTAGGCGAGGCTTGAAAATTGAAGAATGGCAGTTTATTAGGCTCGGCACGAAAACGAAGAATGGCTCAGCAGAGCCTCACCATTCTTCATTTTTCAAGCGTCGTCTAATAAATTTGATAGTAAAAGTCTCTGACATAAGTCTCTATTTTGTTTGTTGTTAGACGGTATCGGGCATGGGTAGAATTTCTTTAGCAATTTGTCAATTTGACCATTCAAATATTACTTAGGACGAGTAACTTAGAAACAGTTTTTTCTGCCCTGGGCATGTCTGTTAATACTTTTCAAATTTTATACAATGGTTTATAAAATGTTTTAAAAAAAAGAAAGATTCTGAGCAAGTAATCAAGAACAATTTCATTAGTATTAAGCTTATACATGAAGAAGTATTAAATGTAACCCAATATAAAAGGCATCGAAATATGATAAATCAATATTTGTTGCCTTGATATATATCAGAACACTCAAGAACATTTTCTGTTTATTGTAAAGCGAACTTTAAAACTGTAATGTTTGAACGGTGTAGTTTTCGGGTTCAGTCTCAATGGATGAAGCTCATTGAAATTGACTTGTCTTGCTAAGATCTAACCATGTAGAAGGCAGTCTATAGATGTAGAATCTGTTCACTAAACATTTAGATGTCTTCCTAGACTTCGTCTTTAGTGGGTTATATCATGTCTTGGCTAAGCATTTTATTATAACTGCCTGTAATGGTTGGGGACAGAGGTTATGGAGAGCAAAGGTACTAACATTTAAATAAACCCATTGTTGGTACGATGTTCAGAATTGTACATGTATACATGTTATTGCAAACATTTTGCTAACATTTTCTGAATATTAACAAATATGGTGGTGGTGACTGTATGTAAGTATCACTGCTAGTCTGTTATTCAGTGCTGGTTTGTGCACTCCTTTCCAGGCTAGTCTGTTATTTAGTGATGATGTTGGTTTGTGCACTCCTTTCCAGGCTAGTCTGTTATTCAGTGATGATGCTGGTTTGTGCACTCCTTTCCAGGCTTTTGTACTGCGCAAATTTCAGATGCCATTTCCCATTTTCCACCCATTTTCTGAGTGACATCTTAAGTCCATTTTACGGCGCAGGACAAGTACACTTTTCAGCTGAATCCATACCCGGTCAAGTTCTACCAACCTTTTTAAATAAAACTCATTTAAGTAAAACTTTAGTGTCAAAAATTCAGTCATGTATAACCCATGTCTTTATATCTGTCCTCAGAACGTGGGAATTATCCCACTGTATGGGAATTATCCCACTGTAAGGTTTAGTTTTTTTTTCCTGCAAAAGTTTTTCCGATGGAAAGTACATTGTATACGATGGAACATGAATTATCCAACTGAAAAGTTCAAGGACAAATACCTGGAATATTTTCTCACTTGATCATGGATATTATAGTCCATACTGTGTCTTCTTATAGTTTATTGCAGCAGATATTTGCCCATATTTAGATTAAAATGATGTTTGCCAATATTCCCAGCCCTGGATGGGTTATCAATGGCTGACATAATTATGCTTGAATATTATCTTCTATCTTATACTAATTTATAGCATGATGCTTTTTATAACAAAAGTTGTTAATTCTGTACCAGTACATATATTAGAAAGCATGTACCATAGTGTGTCATTTTCCACTCTCATACACATTTGGTTATGGCAAGTTTAATATTGACAAAATTATATGTATACATGTGTGTACATTACAATAATAATGACCTCTTTTTCAAGGCATTGTTTTGATGGAATTCAAAACTCAAAACAAGTCCTTTATTTTGACAGCTACGATTCCTGGATATTGTTAGTCATTATAGATACATGTAATCATTTAATGTATGTATACATATATTACAGAGATTTTTCTACCATTTTGAAATGGGGGCAGGGGCCATTTGAATTGGAGAAAGACAGTGTCAGAAACCATTAAATTGGAAAATAAGAAAAGGCGTAAACTTTAGTTAATGGTACTTGATTAGAACAAACCATGTTTGGAATAGTTCCAAAATCAAGTTCTTATAATATATACAATAATGTGACGCATAGGCTACAATTTATGATTTTTTTTTTTTGGAAGGGTGAGGAATTCTGAATTGGGACCAGGGGTCGAAATTCAGCCTGAAAATCAGCCTAGAAAAATCTCTGTATTACTGTAGTATTCATAAAGACCATATGTACTAGTGGATACACATCATTCAATGATGGGGCCATCCTTAGTTAAACATTTTGTTTGCTGTTTCCCCGGACCCAGTATTTCATAACTGGTACATGTAGGTAGTGATTTAAAAAAAAAAAAATTGTCAATGACAGTAAACACCTTAAGAAATTAAAGACAAGTACTGAAGATAGCAACAACAAAAAAAAGTAATGTTAAGGAATTGCTATAAAAAGTTTTGGGTAGAACCCTTTTTCGTTGTATTTAGGGAAACAGCAAACAAACAGTTTTTAAGGTCGGCCCGGACTTTTTAAAGAAAATTTAAAGAAAGCACACCACAGAACCACAGATTCAGTGTTGTGACCAACAACTTGTGCATGCATCTAGTTTTCCTTAGGCAAATATATAAAATAAATAAATGTGTGTTTCCTCTAAGCAGCTGCAGTAAAAAAGGAGGTTCTTCACACATGTATTATGCAAAAAATAGTTTGTGGGGGTATTTATCACCTTCAGTGATAGTTTTACTTTTATTTACCTCTAAAAATGCCTGTTTCACTAATATTCTTCTTAGTTGGGTACTAGTTGAATTTTGTCTAAAAATAGGGCTGAAAGGTGAAGTCGAATGCACATATAATTTTGTTCAGCATTTCAGTCAAAATGATCTGATTGTGCACGTGGTCAGTGTTTTTTTAATTTATAAAAAATGTGCATGATGGTCGTTAAGAAATCACAATAAGTTATGTACACGTAGGTTGGTTAGTTTACAAGTAAAAACTGAAACACTGTCTCGTATTATATATTTATTATTCTCGCAAATTTTCCTAATCTATTCATTTTGAGCCTGTATGCGTTTTTCATACTCGATCGATTTCTCTGTCGTCTTTTAATCTATCATTTTTCAAACAATCAACATGTGTATAGCATAGATTATAAAAATATTGATTACATTGGAGAAGAAAAACATGGATGTGGAATGGCAGCTTCAGAGTATAAAACTGATAATGAAAAGCACTTTGGCAAATTATTTATTTCATGTTATTGATAACAGGGGAATTGAAGGTGAAAGGAATAGAACAGAAGTAGAGCAAATCGATGGGTGCCATCACAAAATATCCGCATTTTCGATACCTCAGTGATGTACAGTATATGTCGTCATACCTAAATCCCACATATTGAAACTATGTCAAATTTCGAAATTTTATTGACATTCCCTCATTCTGATCAAATTCCTACCAAGTCGCAGCTTCCAATCTTAAATAGTCATTCAAGCCATTTTTCAGTTTAAAAACTAAGTCCTGACCTTGACCTTGATTGATGGTGAAGGTCAAATTTCAGACCTTTTAAGACATCCTTTCATTCTTAGAAAGCTTCCTTCAACGACTTTCAGCGTCTGTCACAAGGTCTGGAAGGAGTTTCGTCAACAAGCAATTTCAGGCAAAAAACAGTCCTGACCTTGATGGTGAAAGTCAAATGTCCGACCCTTAATGGCTTCCTAACCTCGAATAGTGTTGAAGGAAATCCATCCGCAAGCAATTTTGAGATAAAAAAAACAAAGAGTCCTCACCTCGACCTTGATGGTAAAGGTCAAATATCAGACCTTTAATGACATCCACTCGTCTGCAAGAAGCTTACATGTACTTCAACGTTTCAGCTTCTGACCTCGAAAGGTTTGGTAGGAGAACTTTCTGTCCTGACCTACATGTAGAAGTTTCTAATATTAAAATGAAAACCTTTTGACCTATTTAATTTCTAAAGACATTTTTTTAACATCTAGAACAGTCTAAGAGGAGTTCGTCCTCAAAAAAATGTCTGATTTGATACATAAGAATACCAATGCAGGACTCTGTTTCTTAATATGATCTATTTGATGAAGCGTAATTAACGAATATATGACATACTGCTTGATGCTTATGTTATACATGCTCATGTCATACATACTGTGTGTGAAATATAAACCATACAGTAACAGTATAGATGAAAAAATACAAGCCAATGTTGAGATCTTCCCTAAGTAGACCAGCAATAAATATTTGCTTTTTCTACTGAAATGAAAAGGTTTGAGCTCTTTGATCAATAAAATGATAAGATACATATGTCCTACAAATTAAAGATCAGAATATAATTATAGAAGCCAGGTCTCCATGATATAGTACACTTTCAAGATCAACGATTAATACGGAATGTGGCATGTCAAGAGCTGTCATTGTGAACAGAAACTATTGTATCTTGTTCTTTATTAACCCTTAACCCCCTACATATATACAATGGACTGTTCTTTCTTTAAATTAAGACCATTCCATTTATATGACCAAGGGGTGTTTTGGGGATAATGACTTATCAGCAGCCGAACATTGTAAACCAGATCAGCCTGTGAGTAACGGACATTGTAAACCCTGATCAGCCTGCGAGTTACTGGGTTTACAATGGACGCAAAGGCTATTATAGTTGTGCTTAGCGGGTTAAGGGTTAAACATTATACAGTTACAATAGTGTTGCATTCATCAATCGAAATGGAGACATTTATAATCTCCCGGGTCATAAAACACTTCATGATTGTTTGTGTGACAAACAGTGGTGGGTAATGGCGGGGTTGAAGTAGTTACTTGTACCTATGTTATAAGGAAAGTAGACTAGTGTTTGTGTAACAGTGTCAACAACTAAACACTTGAGGGTGAATGCTATAGATCACTATATTTAAGTACTGCAAGGTCTTTAAATTACTACAAGCACTGTGAGGTAACTGCACTGGATTGGTGTGGTTCTGCAATTCTGTTAAGTGTTTATTATTAAAAGTTGGGATATAAAAGAGGATTGACTCAGTTTGTCTTACACTTTGCTTATGTTCCTAAAGTTGGGCGTGAATTCTGGTTCTGAAACAGTACATGTCTTGAGTAAGGCAATGAAATCAAGTCATTTTCGCATACACAGTTGTTGATTGCGAACTCATTGTTCTGAAACTAACATGAACTTGTCTTGAGTATGGCAATCAAATCCAGTCATGTTCGTACGCATACAGTTGAGCGCAAACTCATGGTTATGAACACGACATTGAAATCCAGTCTTGTTCGTATGCATACAGTTGAGCGCAAAATCCTTATTCTGAAACATAACATGAAACAGTCTTGAGTGAGGCAATCAAATCCAGTCATGTTTGTACGCGTACATTTGAGCGCAAGATCTTTAATCTGAAACGTAACAATATATGACGCAGTCTTGAGTGAGGCAATCAAATAGTCATGTGTGTAGACATTCAGGCCGACCATAAAAAATTGTTGGTTTGCTGTTTCCCTACCTACCCACCAAAAAGGGCTCTACCCAAAACTTTTTATAGCAGTTCTTTAACAATTTTTTTTTTACTGTTTCTAGTATATTTTTCTTTAATTTCTTACGTTTTTTTACTGTCTTTGGCAAAAAAAAAAATTCACCAACCTACTTACCCACTTGTAAGGCCAAAAAAAAAAAGGTTTGTTTTCGCTTATGGCTTCAAAAGAATAGGGTAGGTAGGTAGGCAGGCAAAACTTTTTATTTTTATTTATTTTTTTATTATTAATGACCTTATTTTTGTTAATGAAAAAACACTTTTAACATGATAAAAAATACTGGGGAAGGTATTACTACCTAGATAATACATGGTTATGACCCTTTTTCAATATTTGGTAATGTAAAGTGGAAACCCCAGGAATCGTGGGTTCAAATCTCACTGGAGGAATATTTTTTTTATTATTTTTTTTATCTCCATTATAAAGAAACCTTGGTTCATGGGTTCAACTTCTTAAAAAAAAAAAAGAAAAAAAAATTTCAAAAAAAAAATTCAATATTTTTTTTTCAATAAAAAAAGTTAGGGACAGCGGCTAAATAATAGGGTCGGTCGGGTTAGCGGAAACAAACACTTTTTTCTTTTAAGCCTAAAGTCCTGGGTCGGGAAACAGCAAACACATATATTTTTAAGGATGGCCTCAGTTAAGCTTGAACTCATGGTTCTGAAGAACGACATTTCATGAATGAGGTAATGGAATCCAGTTATGTTCGTACAGTATCTAGGAGAGATCTTCGAGACATTTGGATATTATTTGCAGTGGACTGATTTCATCTTCCTTCAAAAAAAAAAAAAAGGAGTCAAATGTAAATATTTTAACCCTGTTGTATTGCAGTTCTGCTAAATTCATTGATTCTTAGCCATAATACCAGACAACCTGATATTGATAGGCAGCCAGCCATACAAGTTGTTATTGATTCATTAAGCCGATAGCCTTCTGAGAGATAAACCTTACATCCAGGATAATTTGTAATAATTCCAGTTTTACTCTTTGTATAATTTCCACTACTAATTTGATTGCTCTGACATTATTTTTTTTTCAGGGCATTTTGGTAAAGAAAGAGGAGAATGAATGTGTACATGTATACCGTATAATCCCTAATAAACGCCCCTCCCCTAATGAAGTTTCCTTGGTAAAGAAAATCATTGAATAATGTCTGATTTAAAAGTTAAATTATGTATTTTTGGCGTCAAATAAATGCGGCTTACGCCCCACCTTCAAAAATGTTACGCACCCCGGGAGGTGGGGTGGGCGGGTATTAGGGATTATACGGTAGATGTGTTTATAATAAGATTGATTTAATATTATATTGCAGGTTTATTTTGTCAAACAAGAATTTACTGTATTGCTCAGCTATACTGTGACAGATTTTTTTTTTGTAGAACTTAACTATGTGATACTAAATCTACTAATCTACACATTTTCAGAGACGTTTCTGCCCATTGCTGCGAGGCACGCCTGATTATCATTGAGTATCCATTCACAAAGTTATCATTATGGACTTCCCATTGTCCAACTGCTCATGAAGCGTTAGTTTATAAAACTAGTTAGTACATAGACAAGTTAATTGAGTATATCTCACAATGTTAATTGTGGATATCCAACATGTTAATTGATGATCTCACAGGTTATTGACTATATCTCACATGTTAATTGAGTATATCTTGTAAGTTGATTGAGTATATCTCAAATGTTAATAAGAATGTTAAAAAGAACATCCCACACACATGTTCATAAATTATATAGGTATATCTGTTTGCTGTGTTGGTTATCAAGTGCCTTGAAATTTATATGTGATGTTTCAACAACAAAATGCTGCTTTAAATATTTTGTGAATTGACAGTCTCTGAAAGAGACTCTGCATTTAAATGTGGGTCATGCTTTCAGTAATAATTAGGCCAAATAAAATTATATGTGTGATTCCTATTACATGCTCAAAAAATTTAGGGTAGGTAGGTAAAATTTTATTTTCTAAACATATTTTATTTTATATACTTTTATACCCAATAAATCAATAAAGTTAACTATATATTTGTAGATATCATCAGATACAGAACTGATAGAAAAAATAATTAAAAACAAAAAGCCCCTAAAAAACAGGGTCGATCAGGAAACCGTAACCACACCTATTATTTTATTTGGCCTTATATGATACATGTTTTGCTCAAATTGATGTGGACCAACAGTACTAGGGATGATTGACAATTATGTACTGGGTATAAAACAACATAAGGCCTAAATTTGTCATTGGGATTTGCAAGTATGTTCATTGTGGAAACCAAACATATTAAACATAAAAATTATACTTAAGGCACAAATTCGTCATTAAGTACAGTCTGCTTATAATTTGCAAGTAAACATGTAAAGTCCAAGTTTGTCGTCATGTACAACATAATTGGAAGATAGATTTTTTGTGTGCATTATGCCTGAAACAAAGCTATATAATAATTGTGTCATTGTTTCTTGCTGAGATAAAATGGTATAACTTATATGTACTGTACACTGTTGCCATGGCAATGTGACTGCTGGGTTTGAGGTGTCCTTATACTTGTAGGACTGTTTCTCGTTTCCTGGCAACTGTTCCAGTCCGCGAGGTAATAGTATGTGTATGTCTTCAGCTATCCTCTCTTCCGTTTACTTGATGTTGTCGTGGTAACTGTTGTGTAATTAGTTTGTTTTTTAATAGTTATGACACAATGTTTTTCTGAGTCTGGGATTATTTAACCCTTAACCTGCTAAGCAGGATTATAATAGCCTTGCGTCCATTGTAAACCCAGATCAGCCTGCGAGTAAGTTTACAATGCTGATCAGTCATTTCCCCCAAACACTCCTTTGTCACATCAATGAAATGGTCTTAATTCAAAGAAAGATCAGTCCATTATATATATATGTAGCGGGTTAAGGGCGCCATAATTGCAATATCCTCGTTTTATTTTTGACAAAAATATTTGTTATTTTGACTAACTTTTCTCGGTCGTACATATAAAAGTATGATGTATGGACCTCCAAAGCTATGTTGGTGTTAAATTACTATTGCCATTAATATTAATGGGTTTGTCTGGCACACGAGAAGCCCAAAAAGCCACCAAAGCTAGTCACATATTATTTTATTGAGTCCAGTAACTCTCAACTTTCATTTCTGAAGAGTTACGTACGCTCGCCCCTTTTCATGAAACTTTAACCTGCCACCTAACATAGCTCTTAACATGGCCAAATATTGACCTATGGTCATGAGACCTTATACAGTTCTTTCTTGGTTTTTCTGGTGACATATTTGTTATATAATTTCAAAAGCTGATTTTTAATGCGCTTTTCATCATCTTGCAAATTTTAGTGTGATTTCTGTCAAAATAACTTGTGAGAATCTTGTGGTATATCCTTCCATAAAAATGATTCCTGTCTTTTATTCCATGACTTGGACCTGAAATTCAACAAAATAAGGTATATATATACTCAGTACATTTAAAAACGCAACAATTTTGATTTTCGATTATTTTTAGTCTGCTGTTTTTTTGTTTAAATCAAGATTGTATTTCGTGTTAGTACACAAGGCATTTAGTTAACATATGGCGATAAACAGTTGCATAAGATTTGCTCTGCTTCTTTCAGTTAGAACACATTTAAGGCCAAAAATGTAATTATGTTTGTTTCCCCTTCCCGACCCATGCAAAAAAGGGTTGGGTAGGTAGGTAGGTAAAATATTTTTTTTATTTCATTTCTTTTATTTGAGATCAAAACTGGAATACATGCTACCTATAAGACACATTTAAGACGGTACCAACCCAGTCGTGTCTGAACATCGTGCTGCATGTTCATTAAAAGACAATACATTCGGTACCTACCCGATTTGTCTTACAGTACTATTGTACTTTAAAATGCAGTTATCAATAAGAACCACACATATATAAAGTAGTAAAAAAAAAAAAAAAAAATTCGGGTCGCGGCAATTTCGGTGGGTCGGTCGGGAAGGGGAAACAAACATAATTTTATTTTTGGTCTAACTTTAACCACTGGGAATGAACTCGGTCAATACAGAAAAAATGCGTCTCTACGAAAACAGACTATATAACTGTATATCATCGTGGAAAGACAATAATCTGTCGCAGTGTGTCAACAATGCTATAGAGTTATATAGTCTGTTTTCATAGACATTACATGGTCCCGCCTTATTTCCATTAGGCGATGGGAAAGCTTATATTAGCAGGATTTTATAACGGATATTTCGACAATAAAACATGTTTCAAAACATTGTTTACTGAAAAAATGTGATAACCTGTCTAAAATTACCTATTAAATGTTTTAATTTTACAATATGCAAACTTTTTAAGGCAAAATTAAAGTTTTATTTCATACCCCAGCCATCCCACATTTTCGCTTCTTGGAGAAAGGGTTGGATGGGGTATGAAACATAATACTCGAACCACGTAATGGACGCGTTTTCGGTATTGACTGATTTATATCCAGTGTTAACATCTCTAGAAATTAAAAAAAATATCAAGTGCTGCATTTTTAAATGAACTGAGTGTAAGGTACATATTGACTATTGAGCATAATCCACGTCGGGTACCCGAGTATCTAGATGTTTTGACTTTCAGACTGGGTGGCATCAGATAATGTCTGCATTTTTAGACCTCAATAATTTGGGGAAATTATTAAAAAGTCCAAAGACTTCTTCCATTTTATGTACACTATTCTATTTTAAGCTCTGCTTTATGTAATTATTTAGCTTTTTCATCCAAGATGTGAGCTAAAATGTTGGACATTTTAATTCATGACCAAGTTGCTGCATTTGTAGTTTTACTGCATGATTTGCATGTATCACATCTGTGTTTTATTTATAAATGTGTTGAAGTTTAATTATATATAATTAAGCTTGTATATACTAAAATACCACCTTGCTTTTTCGGCTGCAGAAGTTCAGAAATGCACAAATATGATTTTAATACTTCGGAGATGTGACACTCACTTAAAGCATAATAAAAAATTAATATACCTAAAAAGGCAGTTATTTCGATATTTATCTAATTTATTTAGTACAAACTGAAGGTTTATTTTTTCCATAAAAAATAGCTTTTCTTGAGCAACTTTAAACTATTACAGTGACTCATCATGACTCGCCCATTACCTGTCACTATTGCTGAATCAACATTTTGTCAAGATCAAACCAAACGTTTTCTTAGATGGAAAGGTCAAACCAAACCAAATAACAGATGTTTACATTGATACTAAGTAACTTTTGAGAAACATTGTAATTCTTGAGGTACAATAATATCTGAAATTGTAACAAAACGTTAAAAATTGTGGAAGTACATGTACCATTACTTTTGGTTATAATGTGTGAAAGCATCACATATAAACTAAACATATGATCAAATATTTCTTGAACAGTTAGTTCCAAATATTATTTGAACTGTCCTAAGTGTATTTTCTCAAGTTTTTTCTTTTTCTTGCGAAGTTTTTAATTTATTTTATATTTAATTGTATTATTTTCATTACTTTTCAATCGCTGCATTTAATTATACTCTCTACTTTTCTTTTTTTTTACATATTATGACCTTAGTCTAGAAAGTTTAGCTGTATCCTCCACAGTTTTGTTTGCAGGTTTTGTGTAAATGTTGTAAAATATAAATTATTTAATACCACAATATATAGTAGAGTGAATGACGGGGATGGACGCGAAACTGTTGTAACTATGTTATTATAATATATATAAGATTAGAACAAGATACATGTACAGTACTTTCGCATTAAGCCCAACATACCAGCATTGCAAGTTATTATATATTCATTAATAGATTTCAATTCAGTTTTCAATTTAAGTTTGTTTTAAAATGCACAGGTAATCTTATTGAAACTCTCAAATGTCCGTGATAAGACCATTTTATATTGATCAAACTTTTAGGAATGCTGTCAAATTAAAGTTCATCATATAATTATATTACGATTTCATTCTTACTGATGGCGGGAGGTGTACCAGTACTGGTTCTACCCAAGAAAAGTGGGAGGTCTGCCTCCACCACCAAAAATCGACAGTCATAACATTATATAACCTTACATGTGTTGAAAATGATGTAAAACACCATACAAACAAATCATTTTAGTTGTACAGTCAAACCTGTATAAAGAGCTCTAAAAGGAAGAGCAAAATATGTCTCTTAGCACAGGTGGTCTCTTAATAACTAAGAGTACATTTTAATTTTAAACAAAGCAATTGGGAACTGTAATGGTGGTGTCTTGAAGCAGGTGGTCCATCAGTAGAGGTGGTGTCTTGAAGCAGGTGGTCCATCAATAGAGGTGATCTCTTGAAGCAGGTGGTCCATCAATAGAGGTGGTCTCTTGAAGCAGGTGGTCCTTCAGTAGAGGTGGTCTCTTGAAGCAGGTGGTCCATCAATAGAGGTGGTCTCTTGAAGCAGGTGGTCCATCAATAGAGGTGGTCTCTTGAAGCAGGTGGTCCATCAGTAGAGGTGGTCTCTTGAAGCAGGTGGTCCATCAATAGAGGTGGTCTCTTGAAGCAGGTGGTCCATCAGTAGAGGTGGTCTCTTGAAGCAGGTGGTCCATCAATAGAGGTGGTGTCGCAGGTGGTCCATCAATAGAGGTGGTCTCTTGAAGCAGGTGGTCCATCAATAGAGGTGGTCTCTTAAAGCAGGTGGTCCATCAGTAGAGGTGGTCTCTTGAAGCAGGTGGTCTATCAGTAGAGGTGGTCTCTTGAAGCAGGTGGTCCATCAATAGAGGTGGTCTCTTGAAGCAGGTGGTCCATCGATAGAGTTGGTCTCTTGTAGCAGGTGGTCCATCAATAGAGGTGGTTTCTTGAAGCAGGTGGTCTATCAGTATAGGTGGTCTCTTGAAGCAGGTGGTCCATCAATAGAGGTGGTCTCTTGAAGCAGGTGGTCCATCAATAGAGGTGGTCTCTTGAAGCAGGTGGTCCATCAATAGAGGTGGTGTCTTGAAGCAGGTGGTCCATCAATAGAGGTGGTCTCTTGAAGCAGGTGGTCCATCTTTAGAGGTGGTCTCTTGAAGCAGGTGGTCCATCAATAGAGGTGGTCTCTTGAAGCAGGTGGTCCATCAATAGAGGTGGTCTCTTGAAGCAGGTGGTCCATCAATAGAGGTGGTCTCTTGAAGCAGGTGGTCCATCAATAGAGGTGGTCTCTTGAAGCAGGTGGTCCATCAATAGAGGTCATCAATAGAGGTGGTCTCTTGAAGCAGGTGGTCCATCAATAGAGGTGGTCTCTTTAGCATGAATTTTAGTGATTTCATGTACTTGACACTTTAATTATCATTCAGTTCGTGAGACTCACTGAGAGTTGGTGATGCGGAATGTTGTTTCCTTGTAGATCTGACTTGCAGCTTCACTGATTCACCAGCTACATACAACATACAACATCTTGCATCTAATACGCGCAAAAACACAAACATGACTTGGATCCATACAAAAGATATATTGTTCTCCTCAATGAACATTGTTCCTAGGAAGTGAGGGAGTGAAAAACTGTCGACAAAATGCAGAAAGTTTTACTTGTTACAGAACTTGTTTCAGAGTGTAAAAAAACCCAAAATGGCCCCAGAGAAACTTTTCTGATCATTTTATGCATTATGCTGCTCAGAGAGGTTTAATCACAAGTTTCTAAATAATAAAGCATTTTTAAACCATAAAATTTGGCATGTAAATACAGATATATCAAAATAATTAAATAATGTATTTATTTTCCATACTTTCTAGAACAAAACTGTTATTCCTAACTGTCAAATTTTGAATTTGGTGCCTCTGTTAATAGCTGTACCTGTAAAAATAAGATCAGTGATTGGTCGGAGTGCTGAAACCTTTATCTTGAAGGGGACGAAATTCTGGCTGGCTACAGTGTATACATAACGACGGTGGCCTCTAACTAACCTGGGGTTTAACAACATATTATTATTCTAACATGCCGAGCCTGAGGCCCATGCAGTGGGGCCAGATATGAGCTCCAGCGATCAGATAAAGCAAATTAGTTATAATTATGTTATTTTAACATGAAGAGTTTATTGAGATATTAGTACGATGCTGAGTTTTCTCTGGTTTCTTATGCTTATAAAGTTTATTCTGGTTTGAAGCCAAGTTTTCTCTGATCTGTTGCTGAAAGTTTTGTTCTAAACCCGAGACTACTCGTCTGAGGCTAACCTTCAAGGTTACATTAGTTTAAACTGTATCACAACTGGTGTCTGTTGCTTAGTTTTCAGTATAAGATTGAAGAGGTGTCCTGCATATAATTTTATGATTGCAGTGTTCGACACTAACTTTTTGGACCTACTAGCCCCGGGGGCTAGTTGGTTTGGAATTTCACTAGTCCCCCTTAATTTCTACTAGCCCTGCTACCAACGGTACCAAATCCTCATTGTATATTGATTTGACGGGGTTGGTTATAAAATAACAACACAAATCAGATTCAAAATTTGTGACATCGCTGACAGCACCCTCCGTCACAATAACCTGATCTCGTGGCAGTCTGCACCTCTGTTAAGAAAAGTAACATACTGTGATGATTATTATTTTAATTTATTTAGTAATTCTGAACAATGTACATGAGAAACACAGAAATTAGAAATTATTATGATAGAGTTTTTTGTTTTTTGGCTGGTGGAGAAAGCCCCAAAAATCGATCTATGTTTGCACCGTTTATAGCACCTTCATAATTCGCGGCGTTTTCCGACGGAAGCGGAAACAACTGCTGAAATCGTGGTCATAAAACGCTTGAGAAAAGCTGTCTAGTTTATAATGCGTAGTTACAAGCGTTTGTGTGATTCGGTATCGGGCTGGTATCACGCGGTAAACGAAAGCAAAAAGAAAACAAATGTCGTTTTACGTGGACTAAAAGAGCAGCAGTTTTAAGCGAGAATCTGCGGAACATTAATGATTAACAGTGCTTGAGATTTTATTTATATAATGCCAACGTAAATTGGGTACGTGTTTGTTCTATAATCTACTAGCCAATCGGGCTAGCTAGACGATCGTACGTGCTAGCCCGACGGTCACTTTTACTAGCCCCGGGCTATCGGGCTAGCGTTAGTGTCGAACACTGGATTGAGTAACTTGTCTTTTTACATATTCAGATGTTCAGTATAACTTACATGTATGTAGTTCTTTATTTTTTTGCTTGGTCACATGTCTCATCATTCCGGTGTATAAGATTATAAACTTGTGTATTTTGTCTATTTGTGCTTACTGAAGGCGCTATGACCACTAGCTGGGAGTCGACAAATGGTACATTGTAAAGTAAGTACGCCATCATGGGTGTGTAAGCATACACTTAGTTTGAACTTGTACTTTATAGTTGCTGTATTGAAACAGGAGATGACCATGTATATTAAACTTTCTTCATGTTTGTTTCATTAAAAAGAGGAGGTGAAGTGTAGTTTAAACTTCCTTTTAGTAATTAATGTTTTTTTTCG
Source organism: Cyrtodaria siliqua (assembly GCA_037043455.1). NCBI lineage: Eukaryota > Metazoa > Mollusca > Bivalvia > Adapedonta > Hiatellidae > Cyrtodaria > Cyrtodaria siliqua. The sequence continues at coordinate 36,326 of JAWPHD010007425.1, read as the reverse complement.
TTGAAAAGAGGAGGCGACCATTTTGTCTGTCCATTGTTTTAATATGTCCGTGTTACAGTTGAATGCTAAAAATACATAATCTGAATTGATCTTTTAGAAAACTCTATCCGCAATTGTTTTGGAATTTTCTAGTCTTCTTTAGGCATGGAATAATTAATGCTTATTTGCAATGTTGTTTTACATTTATTTAGTGGTGTCGTTATTATTATTTCTAGCAGTTAGTTATTTTGTATAATTTGCATTTATATTTACTCATTAGATGATGATCAGACAGTCACACACTAAACATACCAAGTTACCAGCACTGTACGGGTTATGCAAGGGTTTGTTATGCAAGGGTTTATTAATGAAATTGTATTGCTTTTTGTCCAGATAATAATGAACTTTAAAAATAGCATTGGAAAACAGTATGATTCGGACAGTATTAGCTGTACAAGAATAGTAAATGCAATACTGAATGTGTACGGAGCACGTTGATTGTCCTGCACATGCATTTAATATTTGTTCAAACTGTCACCATAATTGAAGTGCACTTGGCTTTAAAGAGACACATATCAGTTTTGTAAGTTTTAGTTCAATGCTTGTAAATAAACCTTGTTCGAAAATAGTGCATCAACCCCTTTAAAAAATATCTTGCCGTGTGTCCCTTTAATAGAAAGATGTCTATTAGAACACCAAGTACTTTTTAGACAAAAATTGATACCTTCAAAAGATTCTAACTTATTCAAAAAAGGTTTGCATTTCTTTATTGCAAGTTTTATTATAATTTTATAAAATTTTATCGAACTCTAAAATTTACGAGTTTTTAATTTTCTTTGTTATTCTACCATAATATTTAAATATCTCATTGGTGCAATATAATCAACCGTTAGAAATATGCAAAAACAATTGGCTTTTTACTTTTCTTATAATATTAATGATTGAACAAATGCAGGTTATGTAGAAAACTGAAAGGACCAAGCAAGTTTTAAAAAAAATAATTCTTAATATATACTCTATTTTCAAACAAGATTTATTTAAAAGGACTCTGAAAAGCTTGGAAAAAGCTGAAAAAAGGATCAAAATGCCATGAAAAATAATGGCGATATGACCTGTTGAAAATTTGCAAAGAACATAAATGGAGGCGGCCATCTTGGAACGCTGTCTTTTTACCATATATGGCATATTGACAAAATACATTTTAAAGTAAAGAAAATCACTGCAAAATGATTAAAATAATATACAGATGTAAAATGTATACCTTGTATGCATATTTTTTATTTGCAGTTATTTACTTTGCTTTAAAAGACATTTTCTCAAAATGCCATATATGGTAAAAAGGCGCGATGACGTCATCGTTCCAAGATGGCCACCTCCATTTATGTTTCTTTGCAAATTTTCAATAGGTCATAATTATCTCCTTTATTTTTCATGACATTTTGGTAATTCTTTCGGCTTTTTTCAAGTTTTTCAGAGCCCTTAAAAATAAACCTTGTTCGAAAATAGTGCATAAACCCCTTTAAAAAATACCTCGCCGTGTGTCCCTTTAATAGTGAGATGTCTTTTAGAACACCAAGTACTTTTTAGACAAAAATTAATACCTTCAAAAGATTCTAACTTGTTCAAAAAAGGTTTGCATTTCTTTATTGCAAGTTTAACACTTTTAAGCATATTTCAAGTGAAGAATTGGTGGATGCTGGTCTTTATTAATTTAAGGAACACACAGCAATCTTGATTTTTTAAAACTCAGGAATGGGCTGTTAGTTTTTCTACATAAATTGCATTTGTTGTCAATAATATTAATTATAAGAATTGTATAAAGCAGTTTGTTTTTGCATATTACTAACTGTTGATTACATTTCACCAATAATATATATTCAAACCTATGGTAGAATAACGAAGAAAAGTTGAAAACTCAAAATTGTGTTTAAAATATATGCAAACAGATTTAAGGCCAAAAAAAATTAATAGGTGTGTTTCCTATTGCATGCTCTGAAAAATTAGGGTCGGTAGGTAGGCATTTTTTTTTATTTTTTTTTTGGAGCAAGATATTGTGAGATTCTACATGTATTTATCTCATAAACCCACTATGATACAACTGAAAGTTTCTCTGTGATGTCAGTTTACCTGGATATATTGTGATAAATCATTGTTCAGAACAATTTTTTTTTTTTTTTTTTTTTTTTACATAAAAGTTTTAGGGTCTGCCCCTTTCGGCCCCTTTCAAATAGGGTCGGTCGGGCCACCGGAAACACATTTTATTTTATTTTGGCCTAAAGTAAAAATGATACTGGATTAATTAATCGAGGCTAATTTTAACGCTTGATCAAGACTTTGATTGCCATATGTCCCTTTAACACATTAACTTGAAGACGAAATTGCCCAGGACATGGACACTCTTTTGACAGGTAACATGGGTATTTTAATCCATTAACAATAAACAGTAATGTAAGTTGAGGGCATACACACACAACTTCTTACCTTCCAGTATATAATAAGAATGCTAGTTGTTGATATACACAGCTGTTACTGTCATTATTGTATAATGCTTCATTATATAATGCCCTGGGATTTTATCAAGATACTGTCAAAAGAATGATTCATCTAGGATTTTACCCCAGAAATATTTTATCTTGAAGGGATCTTAATTTCTTCAGAAAGAGCCTAACATAGGTTATTCTTGCTATTTTTCAAAATAGTGTATCGTCTGATAAAACCCACAAAAGGCACATTTACAGTTTCATTCATATCCTGAAGTAACATTTTTGACATAAGCTCGCCATTTAATGTTTTAAAACAAATTTATTAAGCAGAAATTTGTTGTTCCTTGTGCAGCTTAATGCATTGCCAAATATTAATTATTTTGTTGTCAGTTTAATAAATATATCTATCCCTCTCCTTTAGTCGAAGAGGGCTGGCGTGGCGCAGTCGGTAGCGCGGCGGATTTGTAACCGGAGGCCCCGGGTTCAATCTTCCGTGGTGCCACTGAGTTTCGTCTGTGTGTTCTTGGGCAAGACACTTTTCCTTAGCCTCATCCGTCGGATGGGGACGTAAACCGGGCGGTCCCGTGTATCGGTCTATCCTCCGAGCACGTTAAAGAACCATAGGAATCTATTCGATAATAAGAGTAGGGCAGGTTCCCGGATTCCTATGTATCCTTCCTCTCTCTCTGGGGCGGCTCTAAATAACCTGTACTGTGTTGATGAGCCGTTAAACAACATTCAATTCAATTTCTCTAGTCGAGACTAACTTAAGTAATAAGCTGTTAATATTGCTGTCTTGTCAATTTATGAAGATTTAAAAGGCTCTTTATTGGTCATCTAAATACATACAAAAGTCAGTATTTAATAGTCTATCATAAATACCATAATATTGGGCCGACCATAAAACATTGTTGGTTTGCTGTTTCCCTACCTACCTACCAAACCAAAAAGGGCCCTACCCAAACAAAATTATAGCAATTCTTTAACAATTTTTTTTTTTTTTGCTGTTTTTAGTATATTTTTCTTTAATTTCTTGCGTTTTTTACTGTCTTTGGCACAAAAAAAAATAATTCACCTACCTACCCACTTATAAAATCCTGGGTCAGGAAACAGCAAACAAATATAGTTTTAAGGATGGCCTTGCTAATTATAGTTATACAACTCATTGGTTTCCCCCCACTGGTTGAGGATGGGGGAGGTCATATAATATACCCTATTACCCAGTAACTCATGCAGATGCAGTAGGTAGGAAGCCGGTGAGACAGAAGTCGGAGACGCAGGATGATGTGTTTAACAGATTCTGATTTTCTTCCTGGAAATTAGACACTAAAATAAAATCTGTCATGTTTAATACAGAAGAAATTATACAATCAGTTTAAACATCTGTATGATTTCGCTGGGTGTGCCAGCATACCACCACCATGAATGTTCACGACTGTATTGATGACTAACCAATGCACTTCCTGTTCTGTTTCAGAAGTAGGTATATTGTTGAAAATGAATTGAAACTGATAACTTACCTTGCCAACCAATTTACAATATATTCTAGCTGATGTGGTATTTAACCGTTTTGTATTTTTGTCACAGGTAGTTAGTTCATTGTATCTTTATATTTGCAGTAAAATGGGCATTATAATTGTGCCTTTTAATAGCTTCTATAGTTTCGGGTATCATGACTGCTGGCATATATAAATCAATTCATTTGCTTGTATTGCTTTTAAGGGGCGTCCGTGGCCGAGTGGTTAGAGTCTCTGACTTGCAATCACTTACCCCTCACCGCGGTAGGTTCGATCCCTCAGGGGCCTAGGAATCTTTATGTGAGGAAGCTATCCAGCTGGCTTGCTGAACGTCGGTGGTTCTACCCAGGTGCCCGCCCGTGCACGAAAATTGCCCGGAGGGGCACCTGGGGTCTTCCTCCACCAGTGGAAGCTGGAAAGTCGCCATATAACCTTAGCTGTTGGTGCGACTATACAATCCAATTCAATTGTATTGCTTTTCTTTTCAGTGCTGATAAGAATTCGCTTTAAGAGGTAATGGGCATTATCGAAAATTCTGTAGTGACTAAAGAAACGAGACTACGATGACTGAACATACAGGGCTCAATAACAGGAACCTTGCACGGACAATGTTATGACGATTGAGCTCTGGTCACGTGCAATTACATTGTGATTACCATGATATTATAGATAGCACAGGGTGGTGCATAGAACATTTTTTGACTGCTACCCTTTTACAGTGAATTTGTGAACAAGCCTTTCGCAATTGGGAACTGAAAGAACTTTAAAGAACAGTCACACTAGATATGGGTGTGGGGACTTTATGCAGCTTGTACGACGGAGAAGACACCCAATGGAAGGCTTGCAGAGGTTATGGACGACACGATCCATGGCGACACAGTTCAGACTGGGGGTAGCATAGCAGTAGAGCCAGTATGACGAGCAAGTGGAGGAGCCATTTGAGGAGGTCCGAGTTTAGACTCATATTTCGACAGCTTATATTAGTTTGTATTGGGGACTTTTTAACTATTTACTTAAGTTTCACTATTGCATTAAATACACCAAAGTTGGTTTGCATTCTTAACATTCAGTTGTACAGACTTTTTGTTCTATTACTATCGGAAGAATTTATAATTGACATGTAGGTGTTTTTTGTTTTTAAAAGTATAGTTTTAAAGTCCCCCATATGTATATACAACACAGTGTTCTTATTTATCTGTACAGCAAATCTGTGATTTACTTTTTATAGTTTTGATTATGTGTAAAGTAACTTTCCTTAAAATAACTGGGAATTAGACATGGATGTTGGCAATGCGTTGGATTTGCTTGCAAGAATGAAACATTTCGTTACAATAGCAAAATTATTGCCGCGATTTCTACTATGGTTATTTAGAAAATGATAAGTATAAAGATGCAATATGCTGGGATTTAATGATCCTTAGGTTGGCTTCCATAAAACCAATTGTGAACAAAGCCACCTTCCATATTATTTTATATTTAATTTATTTTGGTGCTTTAATTTGTTTATTTATTGTTTGCATTAAAAAAAATGTCTTTTACCAATGTTTATGAGGTGTTTTTTTTTTAAGACGAGATCTTTTTATCCAATTCAGCTGAATTAAAGTTAAACATTTTAATGATTTTTTTATGTTTTAAATACTGTCTATAAATAAGGGGGAAAAAAGCACTTTGTGTAAAACATTTGAAGACATTAAAACTTTGTGTTTTATTAGTTAATGTCTCCGAAAAGTATATTGTATAATGCATATAATTTATTAATGGTAAAGGTTTGTAAATAATAAAATCTAACTATCAAATTATCTATATCAGAATTATATTGGATAACAACACATTTAGCCTCTATTAATATGCAAGTCATGTGTATTTACATGTTAATGTATGTGGTGATATAAAAAAGAAAGAACAAAGTTAGCTTAACTATCTTAAGTGGATTAACCAGTCGAAAAAATATATAGAATTATGAATTGCATATAATCTTAGAAAATAATATAAGCTTAAAGGGACACTGTCCGTAAGTAAGCAGATATTGAGCATAACCAAATAACTGTCTGACTTTTATTCAGTGAAATGTATACATGAAAACATGAGGATAGACCCTAAGAAGTATGTAGGAATACATTCGTGAGTTTGAAAAAAAAAGTTTTAATTATTAAATGTAAATAAAGTGGGACCCACAATATTTACCTTTTATGTGATCACGTGACTTCCATAGCGCACTAGGTTTTGACCATAGTATGTATTGCGTAATATGTATAGCCCGCTTAGCTCAGTCGGGAGCGAGTTCCGACTGCTTTACGCTCACGCACACTTATTATTACTGCGAGTGTAAAGGTAATTTTAGTTTGGGCTGCGAGTTCAAACCCACGAAGTTGATTTGCTTTTTATTTTGTACCGCAATTGAATTCCGTAAAACAATCTTGCTTTTAATTAGTAAATATTGAATAATGTTTAGTGTATAATGTTTGCGAACATAATTATTGGGTGTTTTATAAGCTAAAAGTTACGGACAGTGTCCCTTTAACATTGTTCATGGTATAACAACTTGCTTTTGGGTATATTCAGTATAGATCAGTATTAGACTGCCAAAAGTTTCCTGATGTGGCATTGCCTTTGTTCATCATTCTGATGCTTCAGTCTTTCCAAATGTGTCATGACCTTTGTATTAAATGTTCTGCTGAGATTATTCTGTGATATGTGTTCTAGACCTGTGTTCTCAAGATTATTTCAGCACTAAGCGCAATCTTGAGTTCAAAACAGACTTTACGATAAATGACGAGGTAACTGAATTCTGTTAAAAAAATAATAATCCAAAATCCAAGATAGCATTGGGAGCTAAAATAATTTTGAGAAACTATGGTCTGCTATTGTTTTTGGTAGCACCTAGTAATTATTGTGTTTTTTATGAAAAATAGAAGCGATTTAAATAAAAAATAAAAAAAAGGATCTAATTGCTTGTTGGAACAGCAAATTTATATAAATAAAGTCAACTACAGATGAGTTTACATCCAACATTTTACCTATATGTCATAGATTGGTTTGATTTATTAAAAAGTATTTTTTCATTTTTTTCATATTTATATTATGTCCAAGGATCTTCAAAGATCGAATAAATTCATTATTGTTATGTATCATGTTTATAAAAGATTTATTTGGTTAAAAAGATTTTGTTTTTTGTGTTCCTATAAAACTGTGTTCCAAGTAGTCTTAAGCAGTTTCTACCTCAGGTGACAACGAGGGTCATGAAGTCATGAAAACACCTTTGGCGTTATTTGAGATATGTGTTGGCTGGCAAGCCTGTTAAATCCCTATGGTGGTGAATTAAGTTAAGACGACTTGCGATTACGGAAATGTGTTCGCATGGTTATTTATACGATCATTGCGGAACATTTATCCCAAACCCCACACCCAAAGAATTTTATTAAGCTGATCTAGTCCAGAAAAGAAACCTGTTTTCATAATGAATGAAGTTACCGGTACTAACCACTTGCTAAATGTTTCTTACAAATAATTATGCACTTTAGTTTTGAAACAAATAATATTAAAACATTTGACATATATATAGTTTAAAGGGACACACGGCAATCTTTATTTTTTAAAAACTCGGCGTCCCGCTGGTTTTTCTGCATAACTTGCATTTGTTCAATTATTAATATTAGTTATAAGAATAGTATTAAGCAATTTGTTTTTGTATATCATTAATTTTTGATATTATTGCACCAAAATAATATATTAATACTTATAGTATAATAAGATGAAATAGTGAATAGTTAAAATTTGATTTATTTAAATGTAACCAGGGTAAAAGTAAAAATGATACTGGATATATAAATCGAGAAACCCATTTCAAACACTTCAGGATTGCCGTGTGTCCCTTTAATATACATTGTACATCTTATTAATGGAAAAAAACATGGATATATTGTGCATTTTTATATAGCAGGAGGGAAGTAAGTTCTATTCTTTACTAACGGGTCATTTATCATTGCTATGTTATATAAACTATACAAACATATTTTAAATTATATCGGTGTGCTAATGTATTATTTATTCACATTATATTATTTGTTTGTTTCATTGTTTGTATCCACCGGAAGACAGAGGAGTCTATAAAAGAAATGATTTATCGCTATATTATTTTATTTTGGGGTGTTATTAAATTTGAGTTTTGATTTGAAAGGAGTTTTAAAATGTTATTTCTGTGTAATCATGAAAATTATTGTTATTGATTTTAACGGTAGCCACCCCGAGCAATTGGTTGTTATACATCTACTTGTACATTTTGGTTGGATACCATGTTTTATATAGTTTTATATGTGTGAATGATGTTGAATGCTTGTATTGTTTGGAACTTAGCTTAATATCTCATATTTATGAAAGGTGGAATAAGGTGCTATTTGCCTGCATATAGCACTCTACTCTGCTAAAGGAGAGAAGTTTGGCTGGTATTTTAAAAAAATGTCAGTGCGATGGGTAACTATCAGTCAAGTGTTAAAAACTGTTAGTTAGGCAGTTCACTATGTGAACATCGCGTGTGAATATGTGCGTGTGAATATGTGCAGTTATAATATGTTGTATGTGTTGATAGAAATCTGGTTTCTATTTGTAACTGATAAGATAAAAAATAGAAACAGACTATTTTGTTATTATTTAAAAAAATTCCTTTTGTAAATATTATTATTACATCATACAACCAACAGCAATGCAGCGATAAATTTAAGTCCCTATTCTCAAAAAACAATAATGAATGATTCAAGAGAATTCAAGTCTACTCCAGTTTGTCTACCCTGCCTATTGATGATACATACATCAAAAGTAGATGTAAAAGTCGAGGACCGAAGCATTCAAGGACCACAAGGCAGACCATAAAGAATTATTGGTTTGCTGTTTTCCTACCTACCCACGAAAAAAGGCCCTTTTTTTTGCCATCTGCAGTACAGTTTCCTTTAATTTCTTATGGTGTTTACTGTCCTGGACAAAAACAAATATTAGTTACCTACTATTATTTATAAAATCTTGGGTCGGGGAAACGACAAACTAATATCTTTTTAAGGATGGCCCAGTCAACCTAAATCATGTATTGACACAAACAACAATAACAGTGATAACTAAAAGGCAAGGTATGTGACATCACAAACAAAATGGTTGACAATAGGGCTACCGCCTAAGAACGGTCAGTGGCATTTGAATGCCAGAGGCCTTTGAATGCCACTGAGGGTTTAAACTAGGTTCTAGGACCTCCCCTCAAACCCTATTGTCATCCCAATAAGACGTCACAGTCACTCTATTGTCATCCCATTAAGACGTCACAGTCGCTCTATTGTCATCCCATTAAGACGTCACAGTCGCTCTATTGTCATCCCATTAAGACGTCGGTCGCTCTATTGTCATCCCATTAAGACGTCACAGTCGACCTGTTGTCATCCTATTAAGACGTCACAGTCGCTCTATTGTCATCCCATAAGGACGTCAGTCGCTCTATTGTCATCCCATTAAGATGTCACAGTCGCTCTATTGTCATCCCTTTAAGACGTCACAGTTGCTCTATTGTCATCCCATTAAGACGTCACTCTGTTGTCATCCCATTAAGACGTCACAGTCACTCTGTTGTCATCCCATTAAGACGTCACAGTCACTCTGTTGTCATCCCATTAAGACGTCACAATCACTCTATTGTCATCCCATTAAGACGTCACAGTCACCCTATTGTCATCTCATCCCATTAAGACGTCACAGTCGCCCTGTTGTCATCCCATTAAGACGTCACAGTCGCCCTATTGTCATCCCATTAAGACGTCACAGTCGCCCTGTTGTCATCCCATTAAGACGTCACAGTCGCCCTATTGTCATCCCATTAAGACGTCACAGTCGCCCTATTGTCATCCCATTAAGACGTCACAGTCGCCCTATTGTCATCCCATTAAGACGTCACAGTCGCCCTATTGTCATCCCATTAAGACGTCACAGTCGCCCTATTGTCATCCCATTAAGACGTCACAGTCGCTCTATTGTCATCCCATTAAGACGTCACAGTCGCCCTATCGTCATCCCATTAAGACGTCACAGTCACTCTATCGTCATCCCATTAGTCACTCTATTGTCATCCCATTAAGACGTCACAGTCGCTCTATTGTCATCCCATTAGGACGAGACTGTGTAAATAATGAAATCCCTGCCAGGCTCTATCCTTTAACAACTAGGCAGCCCTGCAATAATAGGTAATGTAAATATATAGAACACACAGATGATCATGTATATATGAAAACAAGAAATCTGCAGATTTCATGTACATGTAAATCTCTCCTACATGTAAATTTTGAATAACAAAAAAAAGGTCCAACATCAGTATGTTACAAACCATGTTACCAGTTGCTGCAATTCAAATACTACTTAACAAAGTAATGCACATTTATACTAGTTCAACAACTGTAATGCATGTGGTTGATTACGGGGGCCGAGATTTTTAACAAGAGGTCAATGACCTTGAAGCTCTATTGATGGGTTTTGATAGCTAGATCAGCATTCCTGTGAAGTTCCAAAAAAATCTGTCAAGTAGTTTCAGAGGAGTAGTCGCTACAGCCATGTTTAATATCGAATCTAAATAATTTTCGACAAGGATCAACATCATTTCATGCTGATCATTTTAGAAAAAGTCCAATATAAATATCACTTATAATTTTCAAGAAGTAGTCGCTACAAACTTGTTCCTTAAAAATCTATTTTTAGTCATGGCAGCCATCTTGAATTTCAGGCCAGTCTGAAATTTTGCTAGGATCAACTAGACATCAAGAGCAACAATCTTGTGAAGTTTCATGTAAATCCGTCGAGTAGTTTCAGAGGAGTAGTCGCTACACATTTTTACTATACAAACTGTGTACATCACAAAGATGGCCACTGGCGGTCATGTTTTATGTTGAATCAAAATGTTTGACAAGGATTAACATCATGTCATGCTGATCATTTTAGAAAAAGTCCCATATCAATATCACATAATTTTCAAGAAGTAGTCAATACAAACTTGTTGAAAAATCAATTTTTTAGCCGTGGCGGCAATCTTGAATTTCAGGCGGACCTGAAATTTTGCTATGATTAACTAGACATTATGAACAACATTCCTGTGAAGTTTCATGAAAATCCGTTATTGCAGTTTCAGAGGAGTAGTCGCTACACATATTTACTATACAAACTCTATGTAAACAAAGATGGCCACTGGCGGCCATGTTTAATGTCGCTACAAGTTTTTACTATATAATTCTATGAAACCAAAGATGGCCGCTTGCGGCCATGTTTAATGTCGAATCGAAATATATTTTAACTAGGATCAACATCATGTCATGCTGATCGTTTTAGAAAAAGTCCCATATCAATATCACAGTTTTCAAGAAGTAGTCGCCATAAACTTGTTTTTAGATCTACTGATCAGAGATCAGCAGAGCTTATGCCGTGGTGTGGTGTCCGTCTGTCTGTATGTCCGTAAACTTTTTTTTGTAGCGACTACTCCTCTGAAACTACTGAATGGATTTTCATGAAACTTTACAGAAATGTTGCCCAGGAAGTCTAGTTGATCCTAGCAAAAATTCATGTTGATGCGAAATCCAAGATGGCCACCAAAACTAAAAATAGATTTTTAAAAAACAAGATTGTAGCGACTACTTTTTGAAAACTGTAAGTGATATTGATATGGGACTTTTTCTAAAATGATCAGCATGACATGATGTTGGTTCTTGTCGAAAATCGTTTTGATTCGACGTTAAACATGGCTGCCAGCAGATATCTTTGTTTACATAGAGTTATCTAGTAAAAACTTGTAGCGACTACTCCTCTAAAACTGCTCAACGGATTTCCATGAAACTTCACAGGAATGTTGCTCTTAATGTCTAAATGATCCTAGCAAAATGTCAGGTCTGCTGGAAATTCAAGATAGCCGCCACAGCTAAAAATAAATTTCCAAAAAACAAGTTTGTAGTGACTACTTCTTGAAAACTATAAGTGATATTGATATGCGTCTTTTCCCAAAATGGTCAGTATGACATGATGTTGATCCTTGTCGAAAATTATTTTGATTTTCATGAAACTTCACAGGAATGTTGATCTAGCTATCAAAAGCCTATCAGTAGAGCTTCAAGGTCATTGACCTTTTGTTTAAGAATCTATTTTTAGCCGTGGTGGCCATCTTGAATTTTTTAGGCCGACCTGAAATTTTGCTAGAATCAACTAGACATCAAGAGAACATTCCTGTGAAGTTTCGTGAAAATCCGCCATGTAGTTTCAGAGGAGTAGTCACTACAAAAAAAAGTATACGGACGGATGACGGACGCCAAACCACGGCATAAGCTCTGCTGATCTTTGATAAGTAGAGCTAAAAAATAACTTTCAAGAGAAGTTCTTAGGTAAACATACTGAAATAAGCCGACATAATCAAGGGGAAATTACTCTGTCACTCAGACATATATTTATTGTGCAAATCAAATTTGGTGAAAATTCAAAAACGTTAACTCACATAAATTCTTTGCTAAACTCATATAATATCTTCTTGAAACATAGCTTATTATCCATTTTGGTGAAAATCAGATTTTTTCACAATCAAAGATTTTTTTGGTAAAAATCTTATTTTTTCACAAAGATTTTTTACAATCTGAATTTCTGTATTTTTCATGTTTCAAAAGCTTCAGTTAAACTATTTGGGACCCTTAAACTACTAATATACCGTTTCAAAATACTGGTTAGCCAATTTCAAACGCAATTCATTGTTCGAGTAACTCGCAGGCTGATCAGGGTTTACAATGTCTGGCTGCTGGTCAGTCATTTTCCCCAAAACACCCCCTTCACACATAAATGAAATAGTCTTAATTCAAAGAATTGAATGTTGTTTAACAGCTCATCAACACAGTATAGGTTATATAGAGCCGCCCCAGAGAGAGGGGAAGGATACATAGGAATCCGGGGACCTGCCCTACTCTTATTATCAAATAGATTCCTATGGTTCTTTAAAGTGCTCGTAGGATAGACCGATACACAGGACCGACCGGTTTACGTCCCCATCCGGCGGACGAGGCTAAGGGAAAGTGTCTTGCCCAAGAACACACCGACTGAACTCAGTGGCACCACGGAGGATTGAACCCGGGGCCTCCGGTAATTCAAAGAAAGAACAATCCATTATATATATGTAGAGGGTTAAAGGGAATGTAGCGACACAGCCAAACAAGCTTTGTTATTGAGAGCTCTGAAAATCTTGGAAAAAAGTGAAAGAATTATCAAAATCGGATGATAAACAAAAAAGATATGACCATTTAAAGGTTGTTCATAAACGAATATGGGAGCCGCCATTTTTAGAACTATAACGTGATAGTTCCATATTACCATATATGGTATATCGATAAATATCATTTAAAACGAAGAAAATCACTGCAAATGAATAAAAAAAAAAAATGGTCATATAGCATTATTGCCATTAAGTATTACATATTTTTCATACAGTTGCTGTCATTTTTTCCTTATTAATCAGTAAATTTTCATATTTATAAATATTCCATATATGGTCATTTAGAACCGTGATGTCATAGCTCTCAAAATGTCCGCTTCCATATCCGTTTCAACAGAAACTTCAAATGATCGTATCTTCTTAGTTTATCATCCGATTTTGATAATTCTTTCACGCTTATTCAAGTATTTCAGAACTCTCAATAATAAAGATGGTTTGGCTGTGTCGCTACATTCCCTTTAAGGGTTAATAGAGTTGGTTTCTTGAGCAGTTTTGACTATAAATCACATCCGAATAGGGAGATCAACATCCAGTCAGCTGTTTCCTTCCCACATTATTCATGGTCTCTTTTTCGCAAATGGTTCAGTCCGTTGGAAAAACTCATTCATAATTAACAGTCTGAGCGAGGAAATGTTCATCAAGAGGCTGTCAATTTCTCCAAATTCTTAGTTACGGTTATAATATCTGCTTTCTTGGCCTGTTCTATAGCTGGCACTTTGGTCTGTAATCAAAGGAAGAATGTGGTTAAGAAGTATACAAGACAACTTCATACTGTTTTAACTAGAACTATCACTGAAGCTTTTTTGCTATAGCCAATGAGGCTGGTTAAAATCAAGAATAATAAATGTCTAAAATATCTGTTAATTTGTTAATGTGAAGAAAAAAATCTAAGTAAAACAAAGGTCCATAATTTTGTAAAAAAATAATTGCAGAATCGAAAAGCCATTAATGCTGAGACACAGCATATCGTCACGTGTGAACTGTATGTCAAGTGTAATAACAATCCATGAACAAGTTTTAAAGCCACATGAAGTTCATTATAGAATGAAAAATTCTAAGTCAAATAAAGGCCCATAATTCCGAAATAAATTAGGCATCAACAATGTGTGATGTAGAGGGACATAAGGTAATCAGTTGTTACGTGTACATGAAGTTTGAGAACAATCAATTCGAAAATGTTTGAGAACAAATGTGTTAACATGTCATTATACAATATTAGAGTGGAAAAGTGTAAGTCGAGTGGAAAATTCTATGTCAAACAAAGGGCCATAATTCTGTAATAAATTAGGCAATCAATGATGGGGATGAACAGGGACATAAGGTCATCAGTTGTTATGAGTATATGAAGTTTGGAAACAATCCATTCAAAAGTGTTTGAGATATGCAAGTATTAAAATGTGTTGCGCGACGGGACGGGACGCGACACGACAAAAATGTGTTACGTGATGGTATGCGATGCGACGACATGTAAAGTGTTTGAGACATGCAAGTGTTAAATGTTTTACGCGATGCGACGGGGACTGGACGAAATTGTGTTACATGATGGGAGGTGACACGACGGGACGTTACGGGACAAAATTGTGTTACATGACGGGGCGTTAGGGACAGCGTGATTTCTATATAGCCCCCACTTCACTTTGTGACGGCGGGGGTATAATAATTATCACAAGTATTGTTTGTTTGTCTGAATGGTGTTTTACTTGATTTTTAGCACATGTTAGGTCATATATGATGGTCGACTTGTTTGTGATAGAGGTAGACCACTCCAATTTTTCTTAGGGAGAACCAGTGCTGTATACCTCGCACCAGGTTGTAGAATACAACCACTGCAATCTCACAAACAAACTGTCACATGCAGAGGGGTAGGACCCCATCATTCATATTTCATTTTGCCATTTTTTATCATGCTCATTCACGCCTACTAGACTCCGCAACCGCCTCCAAAAAGAGGTGATAATACCACGTTTCGGAGACACTTCCGATGCGGTTGCGGAGAGCAAATTGAAGCAGCAACGGTAAGTCTGAATTTAATATTTTCGTTTTTTTCGGCCCTAACTCGATCTTTTTCAAAAATCGGGGAATGTGATACGATATAGGAATGTTTTCCCTTCCTGTTTCATGTGTTGGTTTCGAAATTTATTGAAAAATGTGGTCCGTAGAACTGTCATAAGTCAATCAACGAGTGTAATTTTCTCAACTGGACATGGTTTTTACTCCGTTTTACTGCTGTTTTGTGAGAAATCTGCCCACGAATGAGGTCTATGACTTTGAAATCACCTATCTTTCATCGTTCAATGAAAAAAATTCAATCGAATAAAACTGAAAAGAATTATGGTCATTTTTTATGAAGAGGCGGTGTCGGAGAGTAAGAGGCGGATTCGGAGAGTAAGAGGCGGTTTCGATGACATATATAAATAATTTGTAAACGCTTGCAATTATTGTGAAAATTGGAGAATTCAATACGTTTCAATAAATGCCGTTGTTACTGTTTCGTCCAAGAATATATCTTCCGTATGACAAGTCAAATCACATTTGGTGTAGTCATGGTCCTTTTTAGACCTTAGTCTATTCTTACGGAGATAGACGAGGAAGCCCGGTTGGGTTTGGAGGCTGAACAAAAGTTGCATTATACATATAATATACCTCTAGAGAACGCACTTATAAAACCGAGACTGCTTCCTATAGTTTTCAGATGTCTTCGTTGTTTCCAGTATTAATTATGTTTTACCGAGGAAAATTCTGGAACGAGCTTGAAAGATGAGAATATTTTAAAAAGTAATATTTTCTGATATTGTTTAAAATTTACATCAGTGTATCATTTCGTTTAAAAGAAAAAAATGATACTAGGTTAGATTTTCAATATTATATAATCCAAAAAAGTAGGGAGACTGCATAATATCAGTCATTATTTACGAAAATCGGACAATTAAAACAGCAAAATAAGAGACTTCTTGAAAAAGAGAGAACATTGACAGGTATACTTATTCATATACTAGTAATACATGACTACCAGTAAGTGTTTGCTGTTGTTTGTTTCAGATGGGTAAATTCAAAGGTAACAAGAAAAGGGGACTAGCGTTATCTATAAGACAGAACTACAAAGCAAAAAATGTTTTCAACCTTATGAGCAGCACTCCGAGAAAGACAATTTCAACCAAAAGAAAACGCCTAAATTCCACACTTTCACCATACATGAAGAGACAAAAATATTTATCTCCAATAAAAAGTAAAACTTCAAGTCCTAGAAAATTGGGTTCTAACATTACAAAAATCTCCACTTTCGAAATGTAAACTTTGAAAAATATACTTATGATAAAGAACAGTGGGAAACGGACAGAGAAGACAGTCTTTGTGAAATGTTGGAGGAGACATGCCTATATTCTGATGGTCCATCTCTTCATGAATAATCATTTTCAAACATTCCTGAACCTGAGGATTTAAATGACAAAATTGAATCAGAACTAGATAATGTTCAAGTTAATAACATTCTTGATGAAGTTATAACAGTTTTATCGGAAAAGGAGGCTGGTGAAGAATTTGTTACATTTTTGAAATTGGTAGCAGAACGGAAGTTTCCTCTGGACAATGTAGAGTTTCGTCTGTTTCTAGATGTTGTGCGGTGGTTATTCGTTCTATGCGTTACAATGACACAAGCCTTAAGTTCTTTTGGATAGGAAAACATTTATTTGGAGGTCGGTTTCTGAGATTCATGTCAGGACCGAAAAATGAAAGTGATCTTCTGTTGAGTAAAAAACAACTATGTTCTAGTGACTCTAGAATAAACTTTGATGATGATGCGTAGGACCAGTAACAAGTATTTGCACAAATAATTCATCATAAACAATTGTATTGATACATTACTTATCAATTTAAATCAGTATAGATCTATTATGTAGAGTATATGTCTCCGAAACCGCCTCTTACTCTCCGAATCCGTCTCTTACTCTCCGGCACCGCCTCTTCATAAACAAGAGGTCAATGACCTTGAAGCTCTACTGATTGATTTTGATTTCAGGAAGTAGTCGCTACAAACTGTTTTTTTGAAAATCTATTTTTAGCTGTGGTGGCCATCTTGAATTTCCGGCCGACCTGAAATTTTGCCAGGATTAATGAGACATCAAGAGCAACATTCCTGTGAAGTTTCATGAAAATCCGTCAAGTAGTTTCAGAGGAGTAGTCGCTACAAGTTTTCATTATATAACTCTATGTAAACAAAGATGGCCACTGACAGCCGTGTTTAACATTGAATCAAAATAATGTTCGACTCGGATAACCATCATGTCATGCTGATCATTTTAGAAAAAGTCCCATATCAATATCTCTTATAGTTTTCAAGAAGTAGTCGCTACAAACTTATTTTTTAAAAATCTATTTTTAGCCATGGCGGCCATCTTGAATTTCCGGCCGACCTGAAATTTTGCTAAGATCAATTAGACATCAAGAGCAACATTCGTGTGAAGTTTCATAAAAAAATCCGTCAAGTAGTTTCAAAGAGTAGTCGCTACTAGTTATCATTATATAACTCTTATGTAAACAAACATGGCCACTGGCAGCCATGTTTAACGTCGAATCAAAATAATGTTCGACTTGAATAACCATCATGTCATGCTGATCATTTTAGAAAAAGTCCCATATCAATATCTCTTATAGTTTTCAAGAAGTAGTCGCTACAAACTTATTTTTTAAAAATCTATTTTTAGCCGTGGCGGCCATCTTGAATTTCCGGCCGACCTGAAATTTTGCTAGGATCAATAAGACATCAAGAGCAACATTCCTGTGAAGTTTCATGAAAATCCGTCAAGTAGTTTCAGAGGAGTAGTCGCTACAAGTTTTAATTATATAACTCTATGTAAACAAAGATGGCCGCTGGCAGCCATGTTTAACGTCGAATCAAAACGATTTTCGACAAGGACCAACATCATGTCATGCTGATCATTTAAGAAAAAGTCCCATATCAATATCTCTTATAGTTTTCAAGAAGTAGTCGCTACAAACTTATTTTTTAAAAATCTATTTTTAGCCGTGGCGGCCATCTTGAATTTCCCGCCGACCTGAAATTTTGCTAGGATGAATTAGACATCAAGAGCAACATTCCTGTGAAGTTTCATGAAAATCCGTCGAGTAGTTTCAGAGGAGTAGTCGCTACAAGTTTTCATTATATAACTCTATGTAAACAAAGATGGCCGCTGGCAGCCATGTTTAACGTCGAATCAAAACGATTTTCGACAAGGACCAACATCATGTCATGCTGATCATTTTAGAAAAAGTCCCATAGCAATATCCCTTAGAGTTTTCAAGAAGTAGTCGCTACAAACTTGTTTTTTAAAAACCTATTTTTAGATTTGGCGGCCATCTTGGATTTCACATCTACATGAATTTTTGCTAGGATCAACTAGACTTCATGGGCAACATTTCTGTAAAGTTTCATGAAAATCCATTCAGTAGTTTCAGAGGAGTAGTCGCTACAAAAAAAAAGTTAACGGACGGACGGACGGACGGACGACGGACACCGCACCACGGCATAAGCTCTGCTGATCTCTGATCAGTAGAGCTAAAAATGACCATAATTCTTTTCAATTTATATTCGATTGATTTTTTTTCATTGAACGATGAAAGATAGGTGATTACAAAGTCATAGACCTCATTCGTGGGCAGATTTCTCATAAAACAGCAGAAAAACGGAGTAAAAACCATGTGCAGTTGAGAAAATTACACTCGTCGATTGACTTATGACAATTCTACAGACCACATTTTTCAATATATTACGAAACCAACACATGAAACAGGAAGGGAAAACATTCCTACATCGTACCACATTCCCCGATTTTTGAAAAAGATCGAGTTAAGGCCGAAAAAAAGAAAATATTAATTTCACACTTACCGTTGCTGCTTCAATTTGCTCTCCGCAACCGCATCGGAAGTGTCTCCGAAACGTTGTATTATCACCTCTTTTTGGAGGCGGTTGCGGAGTCTAGTAGGCGTGTCATTCAAAGCTTTTATCTTGACACCGCATATGCACATGGAAAAATGTAAATGGAGTGTTTACTACAGAATTTGCAGCAACTCTGCAGTTCTGCAGGTAAGAATGTTCTAGGCATATTCTCCATATCTTGATGTAAATGGAGAATGAGCCCGACACGTTCATTCCTGTTAGGCACCATATAACCTTTCATGTGTTGGTGCACCTTAAAACCCAATTCAATTCAACCGTTTTAACGCAATAGTTTTGTTTTAACAGCTCAACATATTGTTTGGATTATTTCATGTTAACACCGAGCGAGGGGAAGGATACATAGGAATGCAGGAACCCGCCCTAATCTTATGTAAATATCACATCCTCTTGAGGGTGCCAGTGGATATTATCAACTCAAGAATGTAATGTCGACCGAGGCGATGGCCGACGTCGACATTATCATTTCGAGTGTTGATAATATCCACCAGCACCCTCAAGAAGATGTGATATTTTATTATACCGAACAAATACTACTAATATACTAATATACTCGATAATGAAGAAAAAATTGTTGTTGTTGTTGAAAAAATCTATTGCTTAAGCTAGCGGGATGATATTTTGCGCTATCACCCGCTATGATGCGCTGAGGGTGATATCGCGAAATATCAACCCCGACAGTGTATGGGGATTTTACATGGAGTGTTTTCAGTGGGGTATAATAATACTAATTAATATATATGGTGAAGCAGACATGTTAGCCATACTTACTGTTCTAAATTCCGAGAGTTCTCTTTTCATGGCGTAGGCATCCTCACCGTCTGCATAATACTTGGCTTCTATCTCACTTATCCTGAAATGAAACACATATTACATCATATTGGAATAGGGGAGGGATACTTTGATTATTATGTCACCAGGTGAACACATACCATTTCAGTGTCAGCTTCTGTCGAAACATGGAGTGCCAAATGTCATATAGTCAGTCACGGGACTGAACATCGGACCTCAGACTGTAAAATTTGAAGGCAGTCTGCGAACAACACGTTGTTGACAGAGCTTAACGGTCACATCTTCTAATGAGAATAATTGATGTAAGCATGTTTTGATTTAAGGTGATTTAAGGACCCATCAATATATAAGGTGATTTAAGGACCCAGACACATGGGGTGATTTAAAGACGAATTAACAAACGAGGTGATTTAAGGACGAACAAACAAACAAGGTGATTTAAGGACCCACAGACACATAGGGTGATTCAAAGATGAATAAACAAACGAGGTGATTTAAGGACGAACAAACAAACAAGGTGATTTAAGGACGAATAAACACAAAGTGATTTAAGGACGAATAAACAAACGAGGTGATTTAAGGACGAACAAACAAACAAGGTGATTTAAGGACGAATAAACACAAAGTGATTTAAGGACGAATAAACAACAAGGTGATTTAAGGACCCACAAACACTCGAGGCGATTTAAGGACCCACAAATACACGAGGCAATTTAAGGATGAATAACCGCATCAGGTGATTTAAAGACCCATAAACACCTGAGGTGATTTAAAGACCCATAAACGAATGGATTGTTTAAGGACCCATAAACACACAAGGTGATTTAAAGACCGATAAAAACATAGTGATTTAAGGACCACATGAGGTGATTTAATGATGCATAAACACACAATGTGATTCAAGGACCCATAAACATACAAAAGAGTATGATAATGGACCTTTGGAAATGGCCGAAAATGACACATACGAAATATCGCAGTCTCGGTTTGGTTACAAGTAACAGTCAAAAGACTAGTTGATTTAAGGGCCTTAAACACAAAAGGTAATTTAAGGTCCCATAAACACACAGGGTGATTTAAGAACCCATAAATACATGAGGTTTTTAAGGACCCATAAACACATGAGGTGATTTAAGGACCCATAAACACACAGGGTGATTTAAGGACCCATAAATACATGAGGTGATTTAAGGACCTATGAACACATGAGGTGATTTAAGGACACATAAACACAGGGTGATTTAAGGACCCATAAATACATGAGGTGATTTAAGGATTCATAAACACACAAGGTGATTTAAGGACCTATGAACACATGAGGTGATTTAAGGACCCATAAACACACAGGGTGATTTAAGGACCCATAAACACATGAGGTGATTTAAGGACCTATGAACACATGAGGTGATTTAAGGACACATAAACACACAGGGTGATTTAAGGACCCATAAATACATGAGGTGATTTAAGGACCTATGAACACATGAGGTGATTTAAGGACACATAAACACAGGGTGATTTAAGGACCCATAAATACATGAGGTGATTTAAGTACCTATGAACACACAGAGTGATTTAAGGACCCATAAACACACATGGTGATTTAAGGACCCATAAATACATGAGGTGATTTAAGGACCTATGGACATATGAGGTGATTTAAGGACCCATAAACACACAGGGTGATTTAAGGACCCAACTATACATGAGGTGATTTAAGGACCCATAAACACACAAGGTGATTTAACATAAATATGTGAGGTGATTTAAGGACTCGTAAATACATAGGTGATTTAAGGACCCAATACACGAGGTGATTTAAGGACCCATAAACACACAAGGTGATTTAAGGACTCATAAATATGTGAGGTGATTTAAGGACCCATATATACATGAGGTGATTTAAGGACTCATACATATGTGAGATGATTTAAGGACCCATAAATGCATGAGTTGATTTAAGGACTCATACATATGTGAGGTGATTTAAGGACCCACAAATATATGAGGTGATTTAAGGACTCATAAATATGTGAGGTGATTTAAGGACTCGTACATACATGAGGTGATTTAAGGACCCATAAATACATGAGGTGATTTAAGAACAAATAAACGCATGAGGTGATTTAAGAACCCATATATATATATGAGGTGATTTAAGGACCCATAAATACATGAGGTGATTTAAGAACAAATAAACGCATGAGGTGATTTAAGGACTCATAAATACATGAGGTGATTTAAGGACTCATAAATACATGAGGTGATTTAATGACCCATTAACACATGAGGTAGTTTTAGGCTGCTTATCTACACGAGATGTCCAAATCTGGCTTGCGGAACGTCGGTGGTTCTACCCAGGTGCCTGCCCGTGCACGAAAATTGCCCGGAGGGGCACCTGGGGTCTTCCTCCACCAGTGGAAGCTGGAAAGTCGCCATATGACCTTAGCTGTTGGTGCGACTATAAAATCCAATTCAATTCAATTCACTTTCCAAATATGCAAGTTCAAATGAAGGCCATTATTCAGTAAAATATGGATGTCAGTGCAATGACATCAATCAAGTGTATTGCCTTCCCCAAGGTAGCATGCATACAAAGTTTCATTTAGATGAGCATCAACCCAAAATAACAGTTACTGTGACCTTGACCTTTGACCAACTTGCACCAATAATAATGTGTCTTGCCTACTCCGAGAGTAACGTTACTCATATATTATACAATATTCCATTAGGACCAGGCCATTAGCACTTGCACATCTTTTACATGTCAAAGGATAGTCCCCAGTGCATGGGAGCATCTTGTTTACATTCTCTTCCGATGAACGAACAGTAGGAGTAGTGATTTGCTCACGTTCGCTAACGCAAAGTCATGCGCCCCATCTCAAACCACAAGAACACGGGCCACTCATATACTTACTGGAACTTGAGTGTTTCTTTGTACAGATTTAGGGCTGCTCTGTTACTCTTCCTCACGTGCAAGGACACATACTGGGCATCGAAACACTCCACCATCGCACGTGACGCCTGGTCCATTAACTTCTTTGCCAAGCCTAGTCTTCTGTACGAACGTTTCACAGCCTGCAATACATACACCAAGTCAGGGGTTATTTTGGCGAGTACCAGTCGAGGTGAGTACCAGTCGAGTAATAGAATGTGAGTATCAGTCGAGTAATAAAATGTGAGTACCAGTCGAGTAATAGAATTTAATTTATTATCATCAGATGATAAATTTATAGAGTTAATGAACTTTTGTTTCGAATCATTTCCTAAGGGAGGTGCAAGTGTGATAAAAAAAAGAACAAGTTTGTATATCAGATTTACACTTCCCGAAAGACACAAATCGGACGTTTCAAAATGAAAGTTCTTTAAATTTCATATTATACATATTATAATTTACTATAAAGCAAATTTGTAGTACTTTAATTATAATAATTGTTTTTTCTCAAACATCATAAAATTCATAAATGCCTGTGAATGTCAAAACACGTGTTGTCACTGTCGCTGAAGAATTCCAAATACGTAACAGAAATTTTGCAAATTGCTGAATAAACTGCTGACATCAAGTAAAGCATACATTGAGCATAAGCAAATAACTGTCTGCTTTTTATTCTGTGAGGGGTATACAAGAAACCATGAGCATAGACCCAGATAAGTCTGTAGTAATACATTGATGAATTTGAATAAAAAAAGGCAGTTTAAAAATTTATTTATTGTTAACATCGCTGTGATCGCAATATTTATATTTCTGTTGCTCATGTGAAACCATTAGTGCATTAGGTTTTAATTACCGTATAATCCCTAATAAACGCCCCCCGGGGAGCGTTTAAGACCAAAAATACATAATTCAACTTTTAAATCAGACATAATTCACCAAGAAAACCAAAGTTTGCTCGTCAATCAATAATTAATGAATCGGATTTTAAGTTTTCTAGTGATTTTGTGTGTTCCATTGTGAATAAAACAGATTAACTTATGGCAAGTTTAAAAAAATATATATTTCTTAAAAAATGGTGGAGTGGGGTGCGTTTATTAGGGGAGGGGCGTTTATTAGGGATTATACGGTATATTATGGCTTGCATCACATAACTGGCCTGTGTTGTTTCTACTTAGTAACAATAATAGCAGTAACTTCACTTAAAGTTATGGCTTATGTCCCTTTAAATGCTTTAAAACCGTAAAACACTAGTTCGAAATAATGTTGGCAGGGATAAATTCCCTTTAGGGTAAATTAGGGTAAATCAAATGGGGCCATTCTGAAAATAAGGAGGTCTTTATGTTCCATCCCTGGCCCAACATTACTACTTCTTAGATGGGACGTATTATGTGATCATGCACGACGGGCGGGTGGTCGGCGTCTGACAATGTAGTGTCCGCTCCATGACTGGAGTGGTTTTAATCCAATCTTGATGAAACTTGGACACAATGTTTAAGGCCACAATAGCTTGGTCAAGTTTGACACAATAGCTTGGTCAAGTTCGACACAATAGCTTGGTCAACTTTGATAACAGTGCTACTGCTCAAGAAACACCAGAGTCATGGCCCTTGGATTGTTGACAATTGACAATATTGACAGTGTCCGCTCGATAACTGGAGCAATTTTAATCCAATCTTGATGAAACTTGGAAACAATGTCTATCGAAGATCTTTTAGTATTTTGATTATAGTTTTTGAATGGACCTGATGGCCGATTTGTGTTCTTTTTTGCGTCATTCATGATTGATAGAAGTGTGCCATCGGCGCAAGGGTGCGTCATGGAATGAATACTGTTCATATACAGATTTTAGACCACAGGAACACATTAATGGTTGAAACTGTGTTGCAAATGAACAAAATAAACAGAATTAGACGAAAAATTCCACTCTTTACAATCTACGGTACATTTTACAATATTAAGACTACAGTAAATAATAAAGGACAATAACCCCTGAGACTTATCTTCCCCTGCTTCCTACACCTAATTATATGGTAGTGATCTTGCACACCTATTTTGGTCAAATTAGCTCTTATAGTCTTAGAGGAGAAGGCAGCATAAAAACTTTCAGATATCAAGCAGCCGTACAATAAAGTCTCAAATATAAGCAACCCATATACTACCGTGTGCACAAATGCCAATCAATCAATACTTTTCTTCCTACAATCCCTTGTCAATTTCCTGAGATACCTGAGTCCAAGACACCAAAAGTGCAATTTTCTGAAATAGGTTCCTTCTCTAGATATCCCTTGTAACAAAACATCCTTCAAAAGTCTTCTTGCACTGTGTTCAGGCTGAGCTTCTAATCGCAATATAATCAGTACTATTGCACATTTAAACAAGAGGTCAATGACCTAGAAGCTCTACTGATAGATTTTGGTAGCTAGATCAGCATTCCTGTGAAGTTTCATGAAAAACAGTCATATAGTTTCAGAGGAGTAGTCGCTACAAGATTTTAGTATATAACTCTATGTAAACAAAGATGGCCGTTGGCAGCCATGTTTAATATTGAATCAAAATAATTTTCCACAAGGACCAACATCATGTCATGCTGATCATTTTAGAGAAAGTCCCATATCAATATCACTTATAGTTTTCAAGAAGTAGTTGCTACAAATATATTTTTTAAAAATCTATTTCTAGCCATGGTGGCCATCTTGAATTTCTGTCCAACCTGAACTTTTGCTAGGATCAACTATGGCCATGTATGACATCCAAATCAAAATGAATTTTCGTTAGGACCAACTACATGTCGTGGCAGTCATTTTGGTAAAGGTTCCAAATCAATATCACTTATGTTTTTTGGAAAGTAGTCACCACAAAATCGCATTTTAAAGACCTATCTTTAGCCGTTGCGGCCATCTTGAATTTACGGCCGACCTGAATTTTTGCTAGGATCAACTAGACATCAAGAGCATCATTCCTGTCAAGTTCCATGAAATTCCATCACGTAGCTTCAGAGGAGTAGTTGCCACAAGTTTTTTATATATAACTCTATGTAAACAAAGATGGCCGGTTTGAAATCCAATCAAAATGAACTTTGGTTCGGAACTACTTGTTTTGCCATTCATTTTGGTAAAGGTTCCAAATCAATATCACTTACGGATTTTGATAAGTAGTCGCCACAAAATCGCATTTTTAAAGTCTATTTTTAGCCGTGACGGCCATACTGAATTTCCTCAAACTTTGCTAAGATCAACTAGACATCAAGAGCAACCTTCCTGTGAAGTTTCATGAAAATCTGTCAAGTAGTTTCAGAGGAGTAGTTGCCACAAGTTTTTCCTATATAACTCTATGTAAACAAAGATGGCCACTGGGGGCCATGTTTGACATCGAATCAATATGAATCTTGGTTAGGACTTTTTTAAAATCTAATTTTAGCAGTGGCGGCCATCTAGAATTTCCTACCGATCTGAAATTTTGCTAGGATCTACTAAATATCAAGAGCAACATTCCTGTCAAGTTCCATGAAATTTCAGAGGAGTAATATCGCCACAAATTTTTCCTATATAACTCTATGTAAACAAAGATGGCCGCTGGCGGTCATGTTTGACATCCAATCAAAATGAACTTTAGGGGGCACTCCTCAGTTTCGCATGAATGTCCATGGTGTAAATCAGAAAGAAATCAACTAAGCATCTTTTAGGTCCAATGATGGTCTTTATAATAATTATGAAGCACATGTTTGATGTTTTTTTCAGTTTTGATTACTTCTAACTTTATTTTGGTGTATTGGAATATGCATTCTTTGGGTTTTTTGGAGGCTATAAATAGAAAAATGTGAACCAATCAAAAACTTTCTAAAAGTAGTTAAAATGGCTGATTTTCACTGACGAGGAGATCAGCGTGGAATAACTTTTTAAAATGCCGGACTAGGTATGTAAAATTTAGCATTTCCTGATATGCAAGAGCATTATGAGTGCAGACATGACCCTGATATGTGTAGGAAAAAATTTTATTTTTATTTATTGACATTTGAAATATTGCTAAAATTGCATTTTTAGCATGTTTTAAGGGGTGGGGTAATCTTAAAGAAATGGGACTAAAGTTGTACAGAAAATGCTTTTTGATACTTTTATTTGGTATGGAAACATGGGTAATTTTATTGTCTTCTAAGAAATGTATGACACAATGATGATGTGATTTATTTTTGCTCAAGGATTCAGGCTAAGAGCTTGTCAAGTGTTTGATGATTGAGAAATGTACATTAAACTGTGGAGTGCCCCCTTAGTTAGGATCAACTACATGTCGTGGCAGTCATTTTGGTGAAGGTTCCAAATCAATATCACTTACGGTTTTTGAGAATTAGTCGTCACAAAATCGAAATTTTTTAAATCTATTTTTAGCCATGGTGGCCATCTTGAATTTCCGGCTGACCTGAATTTTGCTAGGATCAACTAGACATCAAGAGCAACATTCCTGTGAAGTTTCATGAAAATGTGTCGAGCAGTTTCAGAGTAGTCGCCACAAGTTTTTCCTATATATCTCTATGTAAGCAAAGATGGCCACTGGTGGCCATGTTTTACATCCAATCAAAATGAACATTGGTTAGGATGAACTACATGTCATGCCAGTCATTTTGGTAAAGGTTCCAAATCAATATCTATTACTGTTTTTGAGAAGTAGTCGCCACAAAATCACATTTTTAAAGTCTATTTTTAGCACTGGCGGCCATCTTGAATTTCTGACCGACCTGAATTTTTGCTAGGATCAACTAAACATCAAGAGCAACATTCCTGTGAAGTTTCATGAAAATCCAAACAGTAGTTTCAGAGTGGTAATCGCCACAAAAAAAAGTTTACAGACAGACGGACGCCGCACCACGGCATAAGCTCAAACTAAAAATGGGTGTTACTTTATTGACTGAAAGTTTGAACTATTAAAACTAGAACTATCACAGAAGGTGATAAATACACCGCAAACAAGTTTTCAGTAAGATCAAAGGCATTAACTCTGCATGGAATTGACTGAGCTGCACCAAAATTGTGTCACGCACATGTACACTTCATGTTCATCAAATATACAGTTTCAATTTAAAATCTTGAAAACTGGTGAAGTAGTCAGCTCCAGAAGATTGCATATGCTGAATATATAGCAATTTTGAATAAGTGCAAGGGCAATAACTGTGCTTGGAATTGACCGAGCCAAACCAAAAGTGTGTCGCACACATCTACACTTCATGTTGGATCATATATACAAAATTTCAATTGAATATCTGGAAACTGTAGAAGTAGTTCGCTCCACAAGATTTCATATGCTGAATATATAGCAATTTTGAATAAATGCAAGGGCAATAACTGTGCATGGAATTGACTGAGCCAAACCAGAATTGTGTCGCACACATCTACACTTCATGTTGATCATATATACAAAGTTTCAATTGAATATCTGGAAACTGTAGAAGTAGTTCGCTCCACAAGATTGCATATGCTGAATATATGGAATTTTGAATAAGTGCAGATCAAGGGCAATGACTCAGCTGCACCAAAATTGTGTCACGCACACGTACACTTCATGTTTATTACATACACAAAGTTTCAATTCAATATCTTCAAATAAAAGTAGTTCACTCTATAAGATTGCAATTTTGACTAAGTGCAAGGACAATAACTGTGCATGGAATTGACTGAGTCAAACCAAAATTGTGTTAGCACATCTACACTTCATGTTGATCAAAGTTTCAATTGAATATATGGAAAACTGTAGAAGTCTGGTCCACAAGATTGCATATGCTGCATATAGCAATTCTGAATAAGTGCAAGGGCAATAACTCTGCATGGAATTGACCGAGCCAAACTAAAATTGTATCACGCACATGTACACTTCATGTTCATCATGTATATATTGTTTCAAATCAATATCTGGAAAACTGTAGAAGTAGTTCGCTCCACAACAGATTGTCTGCCGCAGTGACTTCTATATACCCTCTCTCAAACTTCGTTGCTGGGTATAATTAGCTTTGTTTGGATGCCAGATACAAATGGGGATTTAAATTAGAAGACATTGAACACTGCTTAATGCAATGCTCTTTTCAGATGAACAGCACGTTTTGTTTCTTTGTGAAAGTGGGGGTATAATAAAACTAAACTATGGGTACTACTTTCCAAAGATGTAATGTGCCCAAGTGGAATCATAACTACGGGTGCAACTTACCAAACATGTCATATGCCCATGTGGAACCGTAACAATGGGTAATACTTACCAAAGATGTAATGTGCCCATGTGGAACCGTAACTACTGGTAATATTTACCAAAGATGTAATGTGCCCATGTGGAACCGTAACTATGGGTAATACTTACCAAAGATGTAATGTGCCCATGTGGAACCGTAACTATGGGTAATACTTACCAAAGATGTAATGTGCCCATGTGGAACCGTAACTATGGGTAATACTTACCAAAGATGTAATGTGCCCATGTTGAACCGTACCTTCTGGATCCTCATCCCTGAAATGGTGTAATAGATGCTCCATTACTATGAATTCATGTTTAGCCAGTGCATTATCTTTACCAATGGAGACTGTTACAGGGAAAATCAAGCATGCACTTAATTTACTTCTTAGTGTTATACACAATGTTATAACCAATGTTAAATCTATAGAGGATATTTGTTGTTTTGGAGTGAATAACAGATTTTATTTCATCGTATTTTCACGAATGTGAAGCGTGGGGGGGGGGGGGGGGGGGGGGGGGGGGGGGGGGGGGGGGGGGTTGGGGGGGGGGGTGGGGGGGGGGGGGGGGGGCAGGGAGGGTTGGAACATATATGTGTAAGAATTGACTAAAACAACACAGACATATTTAAAAAAAAAAATCAAGTGTGGGGTGGGGTGATGGGGGGGGGGTGGGGGGGGGGGGGGGGGGGCGGGGAGGGTTGCAACATATATGATTAAGAATTGACAAAAGCAACACAGAAATATGTAAAAAAAAAAAAAAAAAAATTCAAATCTGGGGCGGGGTGGGGGATGGGGGGTGATGGGGTGAGGGGGTGGGGATGGGGGGGGGGGCGGAGGAGGTTTGCGGGGAGGGTTGGAACATATATGTGTAAGAATTGACTAAAACAACACAGACATATTTAAAAAAAAAAAATCAAGTGTGGGGTGGGGTGATGGGGGGGGGGGTGGGGGGGGGGGCGGGGAGGGTTGCAACATATATGATTAAGAATTGACAAAAGCAACACAGAAATATGTAAAAAAAAAAAAAAAAAAGTTTCAAATCTGGGGCGGGGTGGGGGATGGGGGGGTGATGGGGTGAGAGGGGGTGGGGATGGGGGGGGGGGCGGAGGAGGTTTGCGGGGAGGGTTGCAACATATATGTTTAAGAATTGACTAAAACAACACAGAAATATGTAAAAATAAAAAATTCAAGTGTGGGGCGTGGTGGGTGGGGTTATGGGGTGAGAGGCGGGGGGGGGGGGGGGGGGGGGGGGGGATGGGGTGAGAGGCGGGGGGGAGGGTTGCAACATATATGTGTAATAATTGACTAAAACAACACAGAAATATGTGAGAGGCGTGGGGGGGGGGGGGGGGGGGGGGGGAGGGTTGCAACATATATGAATAAGAATTGACTAAAACAACACAGAAATATGGGGGGGGGGGGGAGGTGATGGGGTGAGAGGCGGGGGGGGGGGGGGGGGAGGGTTGCAACATATATGTGTAAGAATTGACTAAAACAACACAGAAATATGTAAAAAAAAAAAAAAAAAAAGGGTGGAGGGGGTAGAGAGGTGGGGGTGGGGGGAGGAGAGAGCCCATGCCCCAATATGGGTGAAGTAATAAGATGCATAATGCTATAACAAATCCCAAACCAAAATTATAGATATATACATGCTTACATGCAAACCTAGATCTGCCTTTATTGCACATTTTATGGGCCATCACAATTTGGGTTCATGGGAGCCCAGAATTTGCAGAAGACAAAATTACTTATCCAACCCTTTACAACATACTATAAGGAAACCAATTCCAAAATTTAGTTCAGCTAGGACAAAAAATGTAAGAGATATAGACCTGTAAACACAGCTTACACGCAAAATTTGATGTGAAACAGACATATTTTAAGGGCTATCAGAATTTGGGTTCCATGGGAGCCCAGGGGTTACAGGAACCAAAATTACTTAAGCAGCCCTTACGATAATGCTATAAGGAAGCTAATGGCCAAATTTGGTTGTGCTAGGGTAAGAATTGTAAGAGATATAGACTTGTAAACACAGCTTACACGCACAATTTGATGTGAAATGGGGCACATTTTATGGGCTATCATAATTTGGGTTCCATGGGAGCCCATGGGTTACAGGAACCAAAATTGCTTATGCAGCCCTTAAGATAATGCTACAAGAAAGACCATGAACAAATCTGGTTGTGGTAGGATAAGAAATGTAAGAGATATAGACTTGTAAACACAGCTTACACGCAAACCTTGATGTGGGACGCCGACGCCGACGCCAACGCCGACGCCGACCCCGGGGTGATTACATAAGCTCTCTTATTCTTCGAATAGTCGAGCTAATAAAACTATATTTCACACGTATGAAATACCACTTTTATTTCATTGCTGAAGTCCACTATTTCACCGCAAAGCATAAAATAAAATGTTGTACTTAATGATATACCAAATGTTATGCCTAATGACGTTAAATCTAATGTTACATAATCATGGAATATCTAATTTTATACGTAAGGGTATACCTAATTTATATCTAATGGCCAGCACATTGTTTAACCTCTTGTTACAAATAATGTCATACATATTGTTAAATCTAATGTGATAAATAATGTAAGGTATACGTAATGTACAAGCTAAGCATGGTTTATTTATGCGGTGTTTTATTTATACAACTCAAACAAAAAGGAGAAAAATTACAAATCATGCTAAATTGTCTCTTTATAAAACTTTACCAATATAAAACCTGTATTACAAAACACGTTGGATCTCAAATGGACAGTTAATAATCCTGTGTTTTGACTTATATCATGTATATTCATCATTTGCATCAAGTGATTCAGGTGCTTGATAGTATTTGAAAGCTTTCCAAGCTACTGATCCTCTTTATACTCACATCTTGGCTAACACGTATCCAACAATTTTACCATCTTCATCCTCAGCTACATAGGACAGCTAACAAAGGAAAAGAAGGTTATTAAATAGGTTAAAATATGAAATTAAATTTGGGTGTCTACTAGAATTTAGCAATAGTTCTCACAAAAAGTATGTCATAATTATAATATCTTCTTCTTTTTACAAGGTCAGGGCTCAGATTTAAGCTGTTTTACTGGCATTTTTGGCCAGTCAATTTTTCAAAAGGCCAATCAAATTTTGAAGCACTGGCAATATTTTGAAGCGCTAATTAACCTGCTTTTTAGTTCAGAAGCTTTATTGAACATAAAACTATTTAGGCATAATATAGGATATAGGCAATCAATGTACAGTCAAAACGATAACAATAAAGGTTTTTTGTTAATTGTTTGCTAGCAATTAATCTAGTAATTACTAGCAAAAGAATACCAGTTGATAAAAGTGCTAAATTTGAGCCCTGAAGGTTTTATATCTTTCTGAAATATTGCAGTAGAAATACAGGCCTGCCAAATCTCCGGATAAAATCCAGATTCCCCCGAAATTCTCAGTCGCTGTCTGGATCTCTGGATTTAAGTGTACAATCTCCGGATATTCCATCAAAACGAACTCTTCATGATTTAACAGCTATACTTTCACAGTTTATCAGCTATTTCCCCAATTGATCTTGTTACGCTAACTAGTCAGAGGAATATATACAAGTGTCAAATCAGTGGTCGTCATCCGTGTAATGCACCGACTGAATATACAATTAACACCTAAGGATATAATTAGTTCCTTCAATGGCATAACGACTTGCATCATGCAGCAATATCTGTGATTTCTTTAATTGGTTTATCTAATTGAAATATGCAACTCCTTGTGTGTGGTACCACTATAACAGCTGCTGCTGTGTATGATGATTATAATTTGTAGAGTTGACTTTGTATTTGCATTTATCACATAACTTACGGTGTGGGAGTGGAATAACACCATTCTATATTTTCGATATACCACTAGTTATATAAGTATGCAAATTAGCCTAGTATGCGGTCAAAAATAATTTATAATGACTATGATCCAAACCCACAGTTTATGTCGGTTTTAAAGCGACAGGCAAATGCAATAAAAGATGATACGTGAGTTATGTGATAAATAGAATTTAACATTCGTTCTGATTCATTATTGAATTTATTAAACTCGGCAAGAGCCTCGCATTATATCATTTTGCCAACTCGTTTGATAAATTCAATAAAAAATGAGTACTCATGTAAGATCCTCTATTTAGCACGCATCTTTGTAGAAAAGTAAGTGCACTTTCATAAAAAAAACAGTTGTGATAGAAACTAAACCAAGTCTTTCTAATCGAATTACTATGCTAATTTATTATTTTCTATAACTATCAAACAATGCATCGACTTGTATTAATTGCGTAAAGAATTTAAATTTGGGCTTCAAAGAAATAGTGTAGTTGCGCGCTCCAAATATCCATTTAAAATGTTCTTCGCGCATTTTAAATCCGAAATTTTAAAAAATCTTAGAATTTTGTGTTAAAAAGTTTTGGGAGGCCTGGAAATATTATAAGCAGCTAGGTTACTGTTATAACATAATGATGCTGATATTTACCTGTGGCAATGAGAGATCATGGTTTATAGTAATATTTCATTAGACATATATTTTGGTAAAGGTTCCGATTCAATATCACTTACGGTTTTTGAGAAGTAGTCGCCACAAAGTCGCATTTTTTAAATATATTTTCAGGGTCTGCTCTGGGCATCGCCAATGGAGACACGAAATATAGTGCATATGACCTTCGACCTCTTATTGTGACCTTGACCTTGAACGGACGTGGCTGGCAGTTGCGCTCTGCAGGTATTTTCTCGATATGGTGAACATTTGTGCCAAGTTATTTCAAAATCCCTCCAGCGGTTCAAGAGATATGGAGAGGACACAAAATATAGTGCATATGACATTCGACCACTGCTCCCATCGCGTCAGGTATACCTTGACGTGTTCGTTGGCGGAGGGACTATAAACCTTAGAATTACACACACACACACACACACACATTCGACCACTGCTTGTGACGGACAGAGACAGACAGAGACAGACAGACAGACATCCAAGCTAAAAACAATATGTCTTCCAGTTTGGGGGAAGACATAACGGGTGGAAAGAGGCCTTCAAAAGGCCGCTGAAAAGAAGGGTATAACAGTCCTGCTGTATAGTGTATTATATCTATGATAGTTACCTGGGGCCAAGACAGACCATGGTAGAAGTAATATTTCATCTGATAGTTACCTGGGGCCAAGACAGACCATGGTAGAAGTAATATTTCATCTGATAGTTCTCTGGCAGACACTGCAAGTTACAGTGCTGCATGTTCATCAGATCCTCTGGCTGCAAGAATAGAACACTGTTGTGAAATAATAATAAATATGAGTTTCCCTAGCTGCTGCAAGTTGAAGTTGAAGTGAGTGACTTCTGAAAGTAATACTAGATAGTTAGGATTTGTTTTTGCTGTGAACTCTCATCACAAATTGTTGAAGATATAATTGACCTATTCACAACCCAAGGAACATAAGCAATGAGCTGTTTGTACTTACATGCCGTACCAAGGCAACTTTAAATAACATTCTGTATCTTAGGAGAGATAAAAAGTTGTTGCTGGGGGGCCTATTTTATATACTGATACTGTATGCGATGAGTGAGTATAGTTCATAGGAGGAGGTAAAAACCTATCTATAGTTGTATAGCTACACGTTTACAAGGCCTGCAGTTGTTTTAGTGCTAGTGATCATGTGTTGACATATCAACTGTCCGATACCAACATTTGAGCAGATATATAAGAAGTTGTATTACGGCTAGAGGATCTATCTATCTATCTATCTATCTATCTATCTATCTATCTATCGATCGGATCTATCTATCTATCTATTGATCGATCATTATCTATCTATCTATCTATCTATCTATCTATCGATCTATCTATCACATCCGCTCAACTTCCGGTAGGTTGAGCTATTCAGTAGGTGAAAAGAAATGGAGAATATTATGTCAGAGCCTCGCCATTCTTCGTTTTCTAAGCCTCGCCTAATAAACTTGATAGTAAAAGGCACTGACATAATATTCTATTTATCATGTAGATTATCCATATTTTCTGTATGAATTACTATTATTACCTATTTCTCAGAATGGTACGCTTATCGAGGACGTCACCATGTTTTTGTTTTTTGTTTGTTTTATGACGTCAGGCCAGTGCCCAATTAAAGCAAAATTTAATAGGTCACCCCTTTATTAGACAGTAAAGTGCATATCTGCATGATAAAGGGGTTTACTCGGACTTTATCCACAATCTCTATATGAAAAATGAAAATATTAGACCATGATTCAGTAAATTAAATGTATCCATATTGGTGTTTTAAAATCAGACAAAACCAAAAGAAAATACATAGATATGTGCAAAAAAAATAAAGCTTTTAATATAATTATCACTACAAACTAGTTTTATTTTATTGATCACTCATTGGTCAAATAATTTTTATGATGTCATCAGAAAGTTATGAATACTGCAACACGGTTGAACACCTCCTTTCGAAGATTATGCCCAGAGCATTATAACTACAACAAATTATAAATGGAAATGGTAAGACATCGACGGGTGAATAGTAATGCCTGAGACTCGTGGATGAACGGCTAGAGGATCTGTGGTAGCAAACCATTGTAAAATCGACCGACCGACCAACCTATTTCTTACCTTCAGTTTCAGCCAGGGCAGACAGTAGGCTGAGTAGCCGATTTTGAAAAATATATAGAAAATAAGTAAATGAGCGTTTTTAACTTTTCTAACGACCAGGATAAGAGTTATAAATATAGGTAAGTATACTTACTCCCTGTAACGACACAGAACATTGAACATTAGAAAATGGAATAAAAAATAGGATAAAAAATATAATCAAATAGGAAAACAACACGAAAAAACATATGACTCCACTCTGGTTTCTCCATACAAACAGTAAGTGTAACCGATATTTAATTAAATTGAGTGTTTTAAAACTGAAAAGTAAATACCACGGACTACCACAGCCAATGAAATACGCGAAAACTAATGACACATTTGATTATTTTGCACAATAATCCAACAGTTCATTATATCATTCAATTTATAACAAACTATATTGATAACATTGGTAAATATCAACTTGTCTTACATTTGTGGTACGAATATTCATCTTTTAAATAAAAATAATTCTTGATTTGTTTGTTGGATTACAATATCATGGGACGAGTAAAAGACGGGACGATGAAAAAGGACGGTGGGGTAAAAG